>PVKA01000743.1:26404-137299 GCA_004027165.1 Ctenomys sociabilis
AAAAAAAAAAAAAAAAAAAAAAAAAAAAAAAAAAAAAAAAAAAAAAAAAAAAAAAAAAAAAAAAAAAAAAAAAAAAAAAAAAAAAAAAAAAAAAAAAATTGTCAGCTTAGAATCACTTACACAGGGAAAATATCCTTCAAATAGGAAGGTAAAATTTTATAGGCAAATAAAATGAGTATATTTGTTTCCAGTAAAGCCACATTAAAGTTGATGTAGGTATACCCACAAATATTAATTTATGTAAATGAATAAACTAAAGTGACAAACTCACAAAAAAGATAACTTTTTTGGATCTTAAGAAAGTAAAGCTTTGTTCACAATTTCTAAAGTCATCTTTCTATCTTTTTACAAAGAGCAAAATGAAAACAAATTTTTTAGAATTTATTTTATTGAAGAACAAATAGCAATGAGACAGTTTCAAGACAAATTAACAAGACAGATTTGATAAATTAATACATTGAAAACTGTTTTTGTAATGTTTTGGTATGTACAAGGTGCATACATGATATTATACTTACAGACATTATTATAGCAGATGTCTCTAATCAGTGAATGAAGAGAGTGTAGCTGTTTACTTATCTTATTTTTTTATAGCTGAATTATATCACATTCAATAATTAATACTTTCTACCTTATTATCTCCCTAGTGTTTGTCCATAGTACTAGAAGCCACATAACATCTTGTCAAACCACTATTAGTGCAAATCTTGCTTCTCATAGAATTATGCAGAAGCACGGCATATTTATCCTAACTATACTGTTTATACACACATATCATGATTCTTCCTTTCTATCCCCCTTTTTTTGTCTAGACCTGTCAAAGATGGGCACTCCATTGTCATTAAACCAATTTAGGTTCCTGAACAAGGCGACACAATCCAACACAGTGCAGCATTCCACAATAATAGTGAGTTATCTGAAGAAGTTGTCGACTATCGCCATTTACAGCTCAACTTATTATTATGGCCCCACATTACATACCTCAGTTTTATACTTTTTTGCTGGATGTTTAAGAGCAAAATAGAGCAAGACCTATATACCAAAAGATGTAGCTTTTGTTCCTGATGAAGTCAGTGAAGTCCCCTCAGGGTTATCCTGTAATTCTGTACCTTCCTCTATAGATCCTTTGTCTGTGTCATCCATGTGTATGAGTCACGGTGAAAACAAATTTTTAGATAGGAGTGTTGCATATTAATTAATGAAAGACTAAGTCTTTTGCAATGTTTGACAATACATTATAAGAAAAAATGATGGAACAAACTGAGAAAGGCCTGATAACTTGCAATATACTAAAAAAAGCGTACAAAGCCAAAATGTTAATAACATTTTAAATAATATATTTATACTACTTTATAAATATTTTACTTGCATGCATAAAATATACCTGAAATAGCTCAGGATTTATAGTATTTATTGAATGACTTCATATCTTTTAAGTTAAAATTATTCAGGAAATTATTTACATCTATGGTATTGGGGTTGGAGATGTAGCTCAGTGGTAGTGCACATGCCAGGCAGGTGCAAGGCCCCAAACTCAATCCCTCACTCTGAAACAAAACAACAAAGCACAACTGTGGTATTAAATTCATTCTCTTAATGCATATTAATGCCTAGTTACTAAATTTTTCTCTCCATTAGGTAAATGTTACCTTTTAGCTGGTGACTAAAGCTATAGTTATCCTAAAATACCATGTAGTGCAAATATTCTGATTCATCAATTTAGATGCATGTCTTTATTTCTGTCCATTTTGGGCACAGCCCCATTCTTCCTTTGGGTTTTTGCTTTAAGATAGTTTTTGAAAGCACAAGGAATGTTTGCCCAATGAAAGAGATAATCCCCTTGATTGCTACACTTGTGACTGCCAATTGCTGCTTACGACTGCCAGTTTTAGTCCTAGAGAAACACAACTATGCCCAGTAAACCTACTTCCTTCCCCCAAATTTTGTCATTATTTTAAATGTAAATTCTTAGAAAGGAAGCACAAGTAATCAAATAGGTACCTATAAATACACAAATTAAAGTTTAAATTTTTTCAACTCCAATTTTGGAGCATTTAGTATAGATAAGAAGTATTCTAGATATATTATTTGTTTATCACACTGACCTAGAGGTAAGTAGTACTGTTCCCATTCTCAGGAAGCAAATCTGGGCAGAGGCAAATTAATCTACGTGCTCAGAGCCTCCCCGGTATGAACTGGTGGAGGTCTGCTCCTCTCCCAGAAATGTGCATCAGAGTCTGTATCTCTCCTCCCCACGCTGTATAAGCAGTCACCAGGATAGCTCTTTTCTTTCCATTTTCTCCTTCCTGCTGTAAAACAGGACATCCTGGTTGGAGCTGTGGTGGTCATGTTCCGTCCCTGAGGTAACTGTGAAAATGGTTGTCATGGGCTCAGATGGCACAGAAGAAAAATAAAAGGAACCTAGGTCTCTGTGACACCATGCACCTGCCTACTAGTAATCTACCTGATTCTACTATTTGAGTTTTCCACCAGATGCAATACATGCCTCCTAACTGATACACAGCTCTTGGTGTGGAAGTATCCCATGGTTCAGCTAGGTCATGAGGTTGGCTCCCTAATTAATGAGATTAATGCTCGTGAGAAAGAGGCCTAGAGAGCCACCTGGCACCTTCTCCTATGTGAAGACACAGCTGGAAGACATGGTCTATGAATCCAGAAATGGGGTGTTATCAGATAAATTGAGTCAACATGAAGTTCTTCCCATTCTATTTTCAATATGTGCACAAGATTTGACCCATCTTCATCATTGTTAGCACCATCAAATAGTTCAGTCACCATCATCTCTAGAATTTCTAAAACAATCTCTTGCCTTTCTGCTTCCACCCCTGGCCCTTTCATCAACTTTCAGCAAAGCAGTAAGTGTGGCCTTATTAAAGGACGAATCTGGTCACATGTCGCTATACTTAACAACCTTCAGTGGTATCTTGGTTACTTTTTTCTTGCTGCTGAGACAAAATACTTGATACTCAATGTTAAGGAAGAAAACGTTTGTGAAGCTCCTAGTTTGTGGAGGTTTCAGTCCATAAGCAGCTCGCTCCAAGGTGAAGTGGCATAGTGAGGGGCAACAATTTGCAGCATCAGAAGACAGCAAAATAGCAAGAGCAATAAAAGCCTGTTTTGTTTCTTTACATTATATGCAGGCTGCTCATGGCTGGAGCCATCACACTTTCTCCACGCCCTCTTTTTGCACAGGATGAGGGTGTTTACAGGTGACACTCCTGGCCCCCTACAGAGTCACTTAAACATTTAAACTTCTCAACTTGACACAATGAATCAATCATTACAGCCTCTTAGAGCTTAAAGATCAGCGTTAGGGCATGCGCTCTTCACTCTACAATGTAGAACTGCCCAGTTACTAAGTTAAGCTTCTAAACTTCTCCAGTTGGACAACCACTACAAGTGGTTTCTTGTCTACTAAAGGTAAAAGCGGAAGCCAGCGCCATGACCTCTAAGGCTCCACTCAGCCTGGCTACTGACCTTGTCCCACTCATTCCTTACCTGACTCCACTGTAGCCATATTCCTCCTCGTGCCACTCCATACCACTCCCAGGAGACATTTCCAAAAGTTCATTTTATTTATCACATTCCTCATAGGGAATTTGTACCTGTACACAATATATTCAACTTGTTCTTTTTGCCCATTACCCTCCAATCCCTTCATCCCTTCTTCCTCTCCTCATTTAAGGAAGCTTTGTTTCTATTTTTTTCTTTCCATTTTCTCTTTTGTCAAAATCCTGCTTGCTTTCTCCCTCACCCTTTGTTCCCCTTCCATTTGAATGAATATTTCCTACTTCCCCATGTCTTTCCTCCAGTTTGCTCCTGTTTACCCTTTGGGTTTCTCAACCAGATAAACAATACTGTATTTAAACTTGTTTTTCTGATTTATTTCACTTAAAATTACAGCCTTGAGGTATATCCAGTTATCTAAAAATGTCTCAAGTTTATCTTTGATGTGGAAGAGTGCTACTCCACTGTATAAAATCACATATTTTCTTTATATATTCATCTGTTGATGGGCACATGGTCTGTCTCCAAGATTGACTGACTGACTGATTTTGATAGTACTAGGGGTCTATCTCAGAGCCTTGCACTTGTCAGAAAGGCACGTGTACCACTGAGCTATATCACTGGACTCCTGTTTCCAAGATTTGGCTGTTATAAACTGTGCTGCCACCAACATGGATATATCATTGTGGTACGATGCTTTTAACTCTTGAAAAACTACATAGAAAAGAAATTGCTGGGTCAAATAGAACCTCTAGTTTTAGTTCTAGGGTTTTTTTTTTTTTTCTTTTTTTGACAAATCTCCATAGTGATTTCTATAATGGTTGTTATCAATTTACATTTCTACCAACAACAAAAAAGAGCTCCCTTTTCCCCATAGCCTCACCAGCACTGGTTGGTTGGTTTCTTGATGATAGCCATTCTTTCCGGAGTGAGATGAATTCTCAGTGTTGTTTGAATTTGCGTGTCTCTAATGACCGGTGATGCTGACCGTTCTTTCATATATTTATTTGTCCATTGTACTTCCTCACTTGAGAAGTGTCTATGTGTTTTAGCTGCCCTTTTTTGGACTTGATCTTTAAAATTGGGGAGTCTGATTATTTTGAGTTCTTTATGTATGTTAGATATTGGTACTCTAACAAACAGCTGGCAAAAGGTTTTTCCCATTCTGTGAGTCATCTCTTCATTCTGTTGGTGGTTTCTTTTGCAGTGTGAAAGCTTTCAAATTATAGGTTAGGTATGTTGGTGCATGAGATAGGAAGTTTGCCATGAGCCCAAGGCTGAGATGAGGTCCACAATGAATATAAGGCAAATCTGGACTACATAGTGAGACTGTCTTTAAAATAGTGCATTTTAATTTTTGTGATTCCAGTCATTGATTCTTTGAGATGTTTCCTGTGCAATTGGCATTTTGATCACAGAAGTCTTTGCTTAACCCTATGCCTGCATGAATCTTGCCTGTTCTATCTTCCACTAAATTTAGTGTTTCTGCTTTAATATTTAATCTTTGACCCATTTCTACTTTAGTTTAGTTCATAGTGAGAGCTATGGGCCAATGGGTTTTTGCATTTGCTGTTTGCTCTGTCTTAAAAGTTTTCCCACCTGTATGTGGAGTGAGTTTCCTCATGGTCTTATGTTCTTCATGTTAAGGTTCTTTTAGTGCTAGTTGTTCCTTTGGATAACCCCCTAAAATTATTAATGCCTTCAGCCCAGGTCTATACCCCAATGGTTTGGTTTGTTCTCTTTAGAAAATACATACTATGGATTTTACTTATTTCCTTATTCTAAGTCTGCTCTTCTAGTCAGTATGTTTCACCAGGATAGGACTTTTTGTCAGATTTCCTCCCTGTGGGATCTGGGAGGATAAATATTCACTGATTGAATTCTGACCATCCTGGGACAGAGCGTCAGGAAATCACTTTTTGATTGATCATCCTCTTAGTTCCTTTTCTCTTTATCTCTTCTTTCATTTTCAACTGCTAACCAAGATTTCTGTGTGGGACCAGGAAAAAGTTCAATTGTCTTTTCATTAGGATACTTCATTTTGGGTGACTGGGGTCAGTAAATATGATTTTCTTTACTTGAAGACACAGGAAACCATTTTCTCAGTGCTGATGTTTCTGGATGAAGTGGGGCTGAGGAACAGTGTGTGGCTAGGGATGTTTTATTTGCAAGGGGCCTCTAGAAATCCATTATAGTGACCCCAAGAAAAAAACAAACAAACTTGTTTTCCTTTCTTTTCATCTTATATCATAATAAGGTCATGTGTAGACTCAAAATGGAGATGAAAGGATAGTCATCCAAAATCAGGAGGCTCAGTGTCTGTTTTCAGCATCTTTTCTCTGCACATCTGCCCCATTTTCCCCTGGAGGGTTACTTACCAACTTCCGCTGCTTACTCATAATTTCTGTTTCCCCTTCAGTGTGCAGGGGGCCACAGTGTACCTCAGGGCTTCCTTTTGAGTCAGCTCCCATCCCCCATTCTGACTAGTTAGCCTCTGTTTCTCAAAATTGGACAAGCTTTGTTCCTGCAGAGGACAATCCCCAGACCAAGAATCTACTTGGTGCCCATCCCTTGTCCATTTAAAATGGCCAAGGTTGGGAAAAGGCTCTGTGAACAGCAACAGACCCTGGAAATCCTTGAGCAAGGCAGATAGGAGGGAGTCACCCTCCCTCACTGGCATCTCCAAGCAGTGAGTCTCTGTTCATTTGAACTACTCTTTATTTAACACTCATAATCCAAATTCTGAGCTTGGAAAGTGCCCTAAGATATTCACCGTGATTAATAATTCCTATCTTCAGTTGGTTTATCCTAGCATCACAAGGTAAGCATGAAGCCTTAAAGCTTGCATTTAACCTTGTTTCTGGAAACCTGTACCCAAAAGTTCTAGCAGGCTCAGTCGGTCTCATTCTCAGCCTGAAGGGCAGAGCACAGCCAGTGTCTTCAGAAGCATAGTCAGTATTTATTTATGGTTCAGGGCCACAGTTTACAAAATGGCTTTTTGCCCATTTTTGTTTCTGTAAAGAATAGTTCTAGTAAAATTGTTTTAATTTAAATATGGAATAATTTTTAAAAGATTATATTTACTTTGAAAAAATCCTGAATTTAATTGGTACATATGCCAGCATTTCCAGTGAGGTAGTATTAAGAGATCGTCATTCTACATTAGATGGCATGGACAGAATCTAGCATATTCACATTCCTGTGATGCAGCTGATCCACTGGGTCCAGAGAACAATGTGCCCAAGTTTGGAGCTTTGGCGCACCTCGTAGCTTGAACGGCGGAACAATGGAAAGTCCCAGAAGCCACCTCAGAACCAAGGTCTCTGATCTTCCCTGGCCCTGCCGTCTCACTCAGTGTTCTAGCCTGAAACAAGGCATGCAGACCAGAATTCTCCTTACCTAAGGCAGGTCATGGAAACCAGAACTGCTTTCTCTGTAATGCAAGTCATAAAACCTAAAAGTATCACACTAGCCTTTTGTATTAACTACTGGTCTCAAAGAAATTCTGAGGTGAGCCTTGGCCTCTCAGTCTAGATGGGGCTCTGCCCCTACTCAGGAGGAAGCAGTGCCACACAAAGAGGCCAGGAAGAGTCCCCACCACCAGGCCTTGGTGGGATTTCCATTTCATTTAGGTACAGTAGGGTGTACTTTTTGTCTAATTTCATTTCTACATGGTTATTTATTTCTCATGAAATCCAAACATAACAATCTTTGGAATCTTCAATCCAAAGACTCCTGTGTGGGGTAACATTTTGATTAAATATATCTGTGTGCTTTTCTCTTGTTGTGGGGCGCTGGCTGTGCCCCTTAGTATGAATAAGGAAAAGGATCAGTCCTTTTCTTTCCCTAGTAGAATTTTTCTTCTGCTGTGGTACAGAAAGAGATAGGGAAGAATAGGTGGAAGGCTCAGCCCTACAAGCTTGATGTCTATTAGTCACATGCCATTCTGATTCTGAACATTGTATATAAATGGGAGATAAAATTAGTTCCTTTTTTCTTTGCATTTATAATTGTCTGATGCTCAATGTTCTGAAAAATGCTAATCAGAGTTTTTCATAGCTCAAAGAAAAATACATTTCCTTTAAGAAAACAACAGGCTGAACTCAACTGTAGAAATTCTATTTACTTTGTAAATCATATTTGTTACTAGCTTCTGCATCTGTGGTTAGAGGTCGAAACAGTTACTAACTGCAATGGTTACTTCCGTATTCTTCAAGGGGTGCTTATTTCATTTATGCTTATCACCGCAATTTCTCTCAAATGCAAACACACCAAATCAAATAAATGGACATCTATTTGTCAGACATTTTACCTTGTAGTTGTAAAACATAATCTGTTTTCCTAAAACAAAGCAGACTCCCCCTTCCCTCTCTCAGTGCCAAGCTTACTTATGTGGTTCTCCAAGTCAGCATTTTCTTTCATGAGGGGGATAGGAGTCAACCTTCATTGGATAATCAAGAACCAGAATGCAATTGCTCTGGAGAGTGGTCACATAGAGGTAGTAAAAGGGCCTCTGTCCTACAGGTGGCTAAAGTGAAGTGGGGCAGCCTCTGTCCCTCTGTTTGCAGCTGGATTCTTTACCTCTTGATCAGCAAACTCCTCTGTGGTCACAACCCACTGTTCTTCCTCCTCTATGGAATGGCCACCCACACTGCTGGTGGTCTGCAGATCGCTGGTGTTTGCCTCCATCTTCCCCAGACACATAGGTGACATGTAAAGGAGGGTCAGTGCTAATTACTTTTCTGTACCAAGCCTTAACACGATGCAACACCTAACTCAACAGGAGTGGGCAACAAGTTGCCATGTACATTCAGTTTTTTAAAAACATTCAGTAATAGTAGGAGTCTACACCGATGCATTCCATCGAATTTAATTGGCAGTCCATTCACAGTACTGATCGCTCTCTGCCCCTGTTGGATTGATGTGGTGTCTGGCACTGTAAGCAGGTGACTGTTTCCGGGTCGTGTCACCACCACCAGTGCCCTCGTTTCTCAAGCCAGACTCATTTTTCAGTTCCTCAAATGTGTCAGGTGCTTTCTCCCCACGGACTCTCCCAGCAGCATTTCCTTCTGCTTGGAATGTTCCCCGAGTGGCCGACCCTTGCTATTCTTTCAGAAGCTGAGGCTGTGCTCTGTGATTCCCTGATGTGAACGATCTCCTCTAAGCTCTGCTCTTCCACCTAAAACTCTTTTTTCAAATTTTTATGGCACTTAGCATTTTATAATTTTATACACACACACACATATATCCAAGGATGGAAAATTTATTCAGATAATGCTGGAGAATGTATATATGTCACAACACAGTGAGAATGAAAAGGTAAGGGCTGACCAAATAGCTCAGCGTATTAAAGCACTTGCAAGCATGTGTGGAATCCGGAAGTTCACTCCCCGCCCCAGGGATGCGTTGAGACAGCGACTGAGACTGGGCGTGGTGGCACGTGCTTGTAATCCCAGATCTTGAGAGGCTGTAAACAGGTCAATGACTATGAGTCTGATCATAGTAATGAGACCCTGAGTACCCTCTAGACCCTTCCTTAAAAAAAAATACCAAAAAAAAAAAGGTAAAAATCTCATTGGTCCTCATCTCTCCCCTACAGCTTAACCACTGCAGACATCGTATCACTGTCATTACCGTTTCTGCTAAATGGGCGCCCCTAGGCACTGAGCACACAGCCAGCTACATGCGATCCTAAGGATGCACAACTCTTCCATTAGCAACCTGCAGTCTCTGTCTCTCTGGCTGTATTGGTGATTCTCTGGTTATTTCCATACTTTAAAGCCTGCAGCAGCATGCAAAAGAATTTCATTTCTTTAAAAAGAAGTTAAGAAAGGTCTCCAGGACATAATGAGTTTTATTTTGCTTTGACTGGATAGAAGTTTGATTTGCTCTCAAATGTTCCAGGGTGGTGAAAGACTAGGAGAAAACACGAGATGAACTACTCACCAAGGAGGAGGACTGTCAGTCTCCAACTTCTAAGCCTCCTAACCCTGATCAGCCTCTAAAGGTAAGGCCAGCCCCTCAACCAAAGGCGAATGCGCAGGTGAAACAACGTTCTCACCATCCTGCTTGATCTCAGAGCTCAGACACAGCACCAACCTAGCTCCAGCTCAGCCTGCTAAGGAGGGACCAGCAAGAAAAGATGAAACTATTGGGGTGAATACCCAGAATGGCCAAACTGGGGACCCAGCTGTAGTCCAGAAGATGGAGGCAACAAAGACCACTGCACAGAGTTGGATAGAAAAGATGGAAAAAGGATCAAGACTCTAGATCTGCATGTGAGCCAAAGAAACCTGAGGACAATCCAGCCTCCAAGTTCAGTCCTGCAAGCAAGTGCGCTGCTCTCTCCACAGATGGCGAAGATGAAAATGGGGGAGAAGACTGCACTGTGTAACAATATATTTATCTGACATTCGTTTTCTCTGTTTAATGTCTGTCTCCTCAATTTATTCATTAAGTTGGGTTGAAAATTAGTGCCTAGGGCCAGCCAAATAGCTCAGTGGATTAAAGCTCCTGCAAGCAGCTGCAGGCGCCAGGGGTTTCAGCGCTGGGCCAGTGTGCCAGTCCCACCCCCATGGCACCCTGAGAAGGCAACTGAGACTGGGTGTGGTGGTGTGCGCGTGCAATCCCAGCTCTTGGGATGCTGTACTAGTAGCGAAACCCTGCACACCCTGTAGACCCTTCCTTAAGAAATACAGAAAAAAAAAAATAAATAAATAAACAAGAAAGAAAGTTAGTGTCTAGTACCTACTGGGTGCTTACTAGATGTTGGAAGAATAAATAAATGATTAGCAGGAGTGTCGCTTCCCTCATTCTCTCACAGCTCCATATATAGTGTTGAACTTTCCTGAAAAGAAGAAAACAAAATCCTTTCCCCGCCTCAGTGTTGGTATATACAAAATGTAAAATAATGTAAATAAATTAGCAAAGTTTACCGTGCTGTTAGCATAAGAAACTTCTGTGTTCTGTGTCCAGTGACCTCAGCACTTAGCTGGAAGTTGCATTTCTTCATTTATTTTGAGGCAAAAGCTTAAACCATCATGCTTTGTGATCTTTCCTTTCTAATTCTCTTTTCTAAGGTAAAGAATTTTTGCACATAACTTTCCTCTGATTTTAACCTTAAGTGTGGAAGTTAGCTTATATTTAAAATAGATGATTACACTTTTACTTCCAAATAAAATGTGAAGCTATTTTCACACTGTTAAGACATTTTTTAAACCACAGAGAGAGCAATTAATATAAAGATGAAAGGAACGGTCAGAAATTTAAAAAAAGAATATTGATCACCATAGGAATTGAGCATTGGATCATTGGTGTAATTTAATATATAAATATGCTTTAACATAAATTTAGCTATATATAAAATCTGTGGTATGATCAAAAGATATACTGAATGTTCAAATTTTAAAAATCATCACAGTAAAAGACATTGCAATTAATTCCTGTCAAATTCCTCTTCCATGCCTCGAGCACCCTTACGCGCCCCACCATGCTTCTCACATTCTAACGCAGTTCTGTAAGTCCTGTTTGATATTTTAAGTTAAGTTCTGCCATTATGGTTGACTCCTGAATTGACTCAAAGTACTTACCTTTCATGGTCCTTTTGACTTTGGGAAAAGAGGGAGAAGAGGCAGTCAGATCTGGTGAACGAGGTGGACAAGGACAGACCGCAGTGCTCTTTGACTAGGCCTTCCTGTTGCACGGCAGTCAGCATTAGAGCATGACTTTTTTTTTTTTTTTGGTCTTTTTGAGACAGGGTCTCACTATGCAGTTCAGGCTGGCCTTAAGCTCACTTTGTAGCTCAGGCTGGTCTCGAACTCACAACAATCCTTCTGCCTCAGCCTCCTGAGTGCTGGGATTACAGGCATGCGCCACCACGCCCGGCATATAGCATGTCTTGTAAAGACACTCTTTAAAAAAAAAATTAAACCATTTATTTATTTATTTATTTATTTTTTATTGTTCCTGGTGTTTATTATTATCGCAGTTATGTTTTCTTAAATTTGAAAAATCCGAAGATTACTAATGCATTCTGACTTTGAAAAACAGAAAACCTCCAATATATTCAAATATACCAGGTATCTTTTAATAGTTTTTCTTTCAAACTGAACCCTCCATCTGCCAGCATTTTCTGTTCACATTATACTTTTCTCCTCTATCGTTTCCCCTTTAATACAGTTATATTATTGTTTTAGAAACTTCATGGCTAAGACTTTCTTTTTCCTCCTCAACAGACTGCTCTCTTTCAACCTGACAACTTGTAAGGACATTAGAGCCGTTTTATTTACCTTCTTCCTCCTTTTCCAACATGGTCATGTGTCCACGTATTTGTACACCAAGGCTAACACATTTACATTCCATTTTGTAGTCATGATTTAGTATTGCTTTAAGGATGAAAACCATATACAACATTTCCATTGCAATTATTTAAATGTTATTCACAGAATATCTAAGTTTTATGCGATGACTACGTTCCCTTTTCTCTGGCCCCAAGGTCTTAATCCGAGCGCTGTTCACAGGACATTAGACGTCATTGTCACAGGCTTCCACCATTTGTTGAAAATCTTGTGGTGCTTCAGGTCCAGTATTTGGAAGATGTGTGTCCTATATAGATTTGTTTTTTTACTGAGAATTTCAACATTTTTTTCTTGTGGGGTGAATAAATACACGACTTCCACCTCATGCCCTTAATACCATGGGTTTCTTATTTAATGTCCAGTCTACAATCCAGTCCAATATTTCAGAAGTTCGCTGACTGCTGAATTTCAATTCATACCGTAACTTTGATGTTCATTTAAGTTTTTTTCTGAAAATTTGGCCTTTGTGTTTTTATAATGCAATCCATGACCTTTCTGTTGTCTCGAAATCTGTCTGGAGGTCATATTCAGGATTTGAAATTTCTCAACCACTTCCACGCTTCAGTCACCATCCCAGGGACCGCGCGGAGCCACAGCGCATGCGCAGGCGGCGCCGGAGAAATCTCGCGAGATCAAGGCTCGCAGCGCCAAGGGCCTCCTGCGAGTCTGCCATCCTGGTGCCCTCCGGGGTCTTGTAGCTTGCCGTGTACCTGTAGGCAGATGTTCAGAATCACGGAGTCTGTGACGTAGAAATAGGGGAAGTTGAGGCGCAGCTGCCAGGCCAGCTTGAAGAAGGCGAGGAGGGTGTGGGAGAACCCTTTGCAAAAGACCCCGTGGGAGGAGGGGGCCGCTGCGGGGCTCGAGGCCCTGACGGCCAGCGCGGACGGAGCGGCGGCGGGCGCCATGGAGCAGCTGTCAGCGCCCGCCCAGCGTCTGAAGCCCAAGGCCGCTGCAGCCTTCTCTGCAGCCTCCCACCACAGCCGGGACCTGAGCTCAAATAATTTATTTATTTATTTGGTGTAGGGTCTCACTATGCAGCTTGGACTCATAGTGATCCTCCTTTCTCAGCCTCCCCAATGCTGGGATTACAGGCATGTGTTACAACACCAGGTTTTAGTGGCCTGCACAGTGGCACTAGGGATCTAGCCTGAGTCCTTGCACTTGCCATGCAAGTGCTTAGACTGTCAAGCTGTCTCCCCAGCCTGCAAAGACACGCTTGAAAGAGAGCATTCAGAACTGTGTCAGGAAAAATGACAAGGCATAGGATGGGCATGTCAGAATCGAGGAAGGGTATTTTATTTTAGGGAAGGGTCTGCAGAGTGTGCGCGGTCTCACTACTAGATCAGACTCATAGGGATCCACTTGTTTGCAGCCTCCCAAGAGCTGGGATTACAGGCACACACCACCTGCCCAGTCTCAATTGCCATCTCAGTGTGCCCTGGGGGTGGGGCTGGCATGGCAGGCCCAGGAATTGAACCCCCCAGCCCTTGTGCCTGCTTGTAGGTGCTTTAATCCACTGAGCTATTTGGCCGACCCTGAGAAAGGGTTTTTTGAAAAAGGGTATGGCCACCCAACTCTGTCTATCATCTGTCTGTCTGTCTGTCTGTCTGTCTGTCTGTCTGTCTGTCTGTCTATCTATCTATCTATCTATCTATCTATCTATCATCTTTCTATCATATCCTGATATACAAGACAAAAAAGAAAACATAGTGGGCTTTAGAGGTTCCTTTAACTATTATAAAAGAAACATTGAAGCAGAGAAAATATTGCAATACCTAGCATTGTATTCTTGACAAGAAATATATTCCTGGAAGATTTCTTTGCATGAATCGATACAGAAGAGCAACTAATAAGCCAATGGGTATTATCTTTATTATTTTTATTTTATTTTATTGAGAAACAAATAGCAATAAGACGGCTTCAAAACTAATAGGACAGTTTTAATAATTAATACAATGTACATTGTTATCTTCTTAGTGGTTATCCATAGTACAAGATACAGACAGGATATCCTGTCCAAACACTATTAGGGGACTATCCTTAAATAGCATTCTGTAGATACAGAAGTCTCTGAATGGACATTTCTTATATCAACCATTGACAGATTCTAAAACAATAATCTTAAACTTTTTTTTTTTTTTTTTTTTTTTTTTTTTTTTTTTTTTTTTTTTTTTGGTTTGGTACTCGGAATTGAACTCAGGACCTTATGCTTGCCAAGCATGCACTGTGCCACTGAACTATATCCCCAGCCCAATAATGAACTTTCATAAAGCAATTCAGCAAATAACTAAGATATCTGTGTTGCATTTTTGTTGAATTAATCTAAGAGAAAGACGAGGTTTATTACAAAAGAGAAGTACAGGTCAGTTTGTACTTTCCACATATTACTTAAAATAATAGACATCTTAAAAAAAGTAGAAAAAGTTATATCTTCTGAGTCTCCTACCCAAGTTTTCACTTGAGTCTCTGAGTTAAATAGATTATTGGTTTTTATTATTGTTATTATTATTTGTATTTTAGGGAAGGGTCTATTGGGTGTTCAGTCTCAATGCTAGATTGGACTCCTAGCGATCCGCCTGTTTACAGCCTCCCAAGAGCTGGGATTATAGCTGTGCACCACCACACCCAGTCTCAATTGCCATCTTAGTGCACCCCAGAGGTGAGCTGACACAGCAGGCCTGGGGATCCAGTCCCCAGCCCTTGCAACTACTTGTAGGTGCTTAAATTCACTGAGGTATTTGGCTGGCCCTTGAATATTGTTTTTAAATCTTGTTTTGTGGTTTTGTTTTTTGAGTTATTGTGTAATCCAGGATAGCCTTGAACTATTCTCACAACCTTACAGCTTCAGATTGCTGGGATTACAGATGTTTACCGTCATTGCTGGCTAGTGGAATATTATCCTACATTTAATTTTGTTTATAATTACATTCTGAGAACATGTGCAAAATATGCCTGCAGGATAAACTGGTGAGTTTGAATGGATTTTATTCCTGTTGTCCATTTTTATTTGAAATACACTCCAAAGTATTTTATTATAGCTTGTTCTAAGCTTATTCTCCTGACCAAAGTTAGACAGTGAATTCCACTTCTTTCACTTCTCATAGAATGTTGTACAGTTATTTCAAGCATAAAGGATAGTGCTTGTCATGTTGTAATAGATTTTTCAAAAAGATAGTTTACCTTTTGCCTTCCTGTCGCCCACCCAGCTCTTTGGTAATAGAAATTTGTGCACATTGCATTCCCTTTCTGGTTCAGAAATTGCCCGGCCTCCCCATATGAATCAGAGAAATATATTGCCTTTTGATTATTTCCAAAAAAAGAAGTTGTCTTTCCAGCTGGCAAAAAAAAATCCTCATGAAAAAGAAGCTTTTTACAAAGAAGAGCCAAAGACAGTAGGTTACCCGGAGTAAGGCTGAAAAGAGAGATGGCTGAAGGGCAGTTTTGGAGCCTGGAATGCTGGAAAATATGCTTTTGGTTTGAGACAGTTTTTCTTTTTTGGTTGTACACAACAAAATGCATCTAACAAGAATATCTTCTTCTCCAGAAGATGGGAATACTAAGAGTTAACTGTAAGGTGGTGAAAATCAGATCTGAAGTCAGAAACCTGTCTTACATTTTCAAACACTTAAGGTCTACTGACAGTAAGGCCCCCTTATCCATGGTTTTATTTTCCATGGTTTCAGTTATGTGTGATTGACCACAGTTTGAAATATTACTTCTGGCTGGGGAGGTAGCTCAGTAGTATGAGCGCCTGCCTGGCAAGTGCAAAGACCCAGGTTTGATCCTTGGTACAGCATGCCATGCAAGCCCCAGAACCTTGGGCATGCCATTTTGGCCACTGAAACCAGGTGTGATGGCACATGCCAGTAATCCTAGCACTGGGGAGGCTGAGACAAGAGGATCACTACGAGTCTGAGCTGCATAGAGAGACCCTGCTCCAAATAAATAAATAAATAGAATAGAATATCTGTATTTATATCTATCTTTTGCTTGGGGGGAGAAGGCCTATTTATATTACTTTCACTATACACGATCATAGTTGTGCTATTTTATTGTATTATTGTTTGTTCATTTTCTGTGCCTAATCTATAAGTATAACTTTATCATATGTTTGTGTGGGAAAAATCAAATACACAGTTCAGCACTGTCTGCCATATCAAGTATCCACTGGGAATGGGAACGTACCTCCTACAGTAAAGGGGAGACTACTGCAGTGTCCTTTTTATGCATGTGTATATCAATTTAAAAGGACTAAAATGTGTTTAAGTTCTAAAATACTAAGATTAAAACCATCAGAGTGTCACTCTTACTCACTGTAATTTTGGCACACTTTTAGACACTGGCTGGGAAAGAATTTAAAAGGCAGTTTCTACACCAACATCATACACGTTGAAAGAAAACCAATACACACCTTTGGTGAAATTCAGTGTGGTTCTGACATTCATTTGGTTACTTCCTGAGGCCAAAGGGAACATGAAGCAATTCAGTGGTCAGATGATTGTGTTTGGTGTATTTTATCCTATGGAAAAGTTTGAGAAACTCAGGCAGGAGGTCTGAAATCTGTCCTACACTTTCAAAGGAAGAGGGGACAGACTGCTAAACTTGCAAGTTATCGTCACCTCACACCACACCACCAGAGGGCTGCATCTAAAGTAGGCAGAAGGGCAAACAACTGATCAAGATTGAGGCTGGCCACTAAGGATAGATTTAAAGTAGTGCATGAGCAAAAGATAGCTCTTGAGTCACTACTCTTCTTGAGATGACTGACTAGATATTATCATGCAGCCATAAATACCTGTTCAAATAAATGTTTGCACAGGGAGAGTTCTTGGAGCTTTAGAATGAAGAGAGAACATTGTAAGCCTGCAAAGCTCAGAAAAACATCTCAGTGGGTCTGAATCAAGATTATACCCTCTCATGGCACCCTTTGAGAGCCCCACATGGACAGCTGTATCCCCAAATCTATACTCATTATTGATCTTATCAGCTCTAGCCAATACCCTTTGTTTGGTTCTTTTTACTATATATTTCAATTTAATTGTCAAATTGATAACTAAGTACATTACAAAATAGTCATCTGTAATTCTGAGTTGTTTTGTTTCATCTAGAACAATGAAACTTTCCTTTGAAAATTTCCTTTTCACAGTGTTATAATTAAGATAGGAAACAAGCATGTTGAGTTTCATTGAGTTGAGAAACTCAAATACAAATTAGGATGGAAAGAGAAAGAGAGATAGAAAGAGTATGTTTTTGAAAGTTGAACTGTGTCCTAGTCTTTGATGTCATTTTTGATGAAATGAAGACACCCAGGAATAGAGCTGGTTTTAGATACTCCTCGATTCCAAGCTCAAGCAAGCCACTAGGATCCCTTTCTTGGTGCTGCACTGTGGCTCACAACAGAATCAAGTTTAATATATTTTAAAATTTATTTTTGTTGCTGACACAGGGTCTAGCTATACAGCTCAGCCTCGTAGTGATCCTCCTGTCTCAGCCTCCCCAGTGCTGGGATCACAGGCATGTGATAGTATGCCTGGTTTCCAGGCCAGCTCAGCATGCCCGGAGTTCTGGGGCCAAAATGGCATGCAGTACTGGTGAGTCAAATTCTGGGCATTGCCCTTGTCAGGCAGGTGCTTGGACCACTGAGCTATTTCCCCAGTCCATTCAGGTTTATATTATTCTGCTTTCAAGTTCTGCAGAGGGAGAGTCACTCCCTGCAGCTTCTTCATGACTTGAGAGCTTCCCACGTATGTTCTCTCTGGTCTAGACTGGGTCAAATTTGTAACCCATCCATGTGCCTGGGAGTGAAAACATGGAAAATGGTGTAGAAATTGACTCATTGGTTGAAGTCCTACCTCCAGATAAAGTAAATTCAGGACTGGGGATGGAATTGTTCATCCAAAGCAAAATTAGGGTACTGTTACCATAGGGTAGAACAAGTGTCCACTGCAAAATAGAATACTGGGATTCTAGAGGCAGAGATGGCCAGAGTTTGAAGAAAATGTCTTTTAGGCATAAAACCTTTCTTCTGACTTAGGACCTTAGAAATGAAGATCATACATACTAGGTGAGCTGTTATTTTTGTGTCACTGCTGTGGAGTAAGTCACACCTTCACATTTACATATTGCAGGCATAGCTTCCCATTGGTGGAATTCAGAAACCCTCTTGGGGAAGTAGTTAAGGTTAGATAGATTCTGAGAATAGGACCTTCCTGATGGGATTAGTAGCTTGATAAGAACAAAATGGGGTAGGAGAAAGAGAGAAAGACACTTTTGCTGCTGCATGAGGACACAGAAAAGGAAAAGGAATGTGCCTGCAAGCCAGGCCTTTAACAGATGTTGAGTCTACCAGCACCTCCCTGTTGGGCTTCCCAGCTTCCAGAACTGTTACTACATACATGTCTCCAACTTAAGCCACTCAGTCTGTGTTTTATTATGGCAGCCTCAGCAGAATATAATCATATTAAGGAAATGAATAATTCAAAGAATTGGTTTTAATAACCCAAACATTCTTGGAGAGTACAAGGAATTATTCTCAAAAATGTTGTCCAGTGTTTCTACAGAAGAACTTTCAGATGTAAAGTTCCTCTCAACACTTATGAGTACTTTTTGTGTATCTATCTGGCAATGACATGTCTCATGAACAATGCTGTGCCTTATGGGCAACAATAAAGCATGTTGATTTGGAAATATATATATTTAAAATCTGATCTAATCCCTTAGATCTAATCATATATTTTGTGAAGAAGACAGAATTCTGACTTTTCAGCAATTTGGCCAGCAAAGATTCTGTCTCAAGCAATTCACTAATGAGGGAAGAGATATATTTTTCAGTACCAAGTTTGTGACACAAAGCATCTGTTTTACAGTCAGTATTTCTTTTTCTTTTCCATCCTTAATTTTTAGAGCCCAGGTAACAACAAAGTGAAACACAGAGCCCAAATAGGTGACTCAGCACATGCTCTGAGGAGAGTTCTGTTTTAGCAAGATAACTTCATTTTAAATCTGAATCTGAAGAAATTTCATAAAAAGGATGTTGCACTGAGAAACTATTTCAAGAATATAGAAGCATTCCCCCATGGTTTTGATTGTGTTCACCCTAAATATTTTGGCTTAACCATGGAAAGGTTTGAGCCTTTTGAAAATAGCAAGAAAATCAATTATCAAGGTTTCAATTTTCTCCAGGCAATTTTCACCATTTCAGCATGCCCAAGAGAGAAAATGACCGACAATTCTGTTATGCTAAAGAATTTGGCAAGCCCACTAATGGTCTTACTACAGGTAAAGAAATCCCTTTGGTGGCATCTACAGGAAGTTAGGTCTGAATAACTTGGAGCCATTGCAGAGAAGCCTTTGTTTCTGAGGAGATCTATGGGTGTTTTACAGGGGAAGGAAGGTGTCTAAGTATTTGTAAACCTGGGACAGGTTCATCAAACTTGCTATTTCATTTAAACCTTTGCCAGATGTGACTCATGTCCCACCTAACACAACGCTCCCTAGCCGTCTTCATCTTCAAAAAAATCAACACCAACGATCATCTTATGTTTCTTTCCCTACTGTGATGATGAAATCTGTCTCAAAAGAGAAATACTTGTATTGATTTTATAATCTCTGAGACTATAGCACAGAGTTAAAGCTATTGCTTAGAAATATACTCTCAAAATGATGTTTTATTTTTGGAGTTTTTTGGGAGGAGAAGAAGGAAAAAGGGGTTGGGAAAAGTTGGATTGATGATCTAGAGTCAAAAAGAAAAGCAAATACAAATCAAATTGAAATGGTTAAATGTTGATGACTATAAAAAGACATTAAAGCACACTATAGAGGAAAATGAGTAAACTTACTATCTAGACATACTCTGATTTTATGGTGCCAGGAAAAGAACCTGGGGTCTATGCGAAATGTGGACTCTACCACTGAGCTATATCCCCAGTCTCAAAAAAACCTTAATGGGAAGTTCTGTGGCTGACACCTTCTCTGCCAAGAGGTTGGTGAAGTAGGAGGAGGCCATATGTCTGCAGGCATTGTAAGCCGGTCTGGACAAGCCCTGCATGCTTTTTTGTTTTTTAGGGGTGTGGAGAGGAGCTAGGCAAGCAGGTATGCACATCTGACTCTTTCTGACATTCACCTCACCATGTCCAGGTAGTTCACCAATCCTTCTGCCTGTCTCTTCAATTTGGATTCAGCTTTTCCTTGCCAAGACAACTGATTATTTCATATGTCTCTTTTTATGTTAATTTCTTATCTTCCTCTCATAGATCACCTGATAGCAGACTACACAGATAGTTGTAACATGTTCAACACTCACGTCAGAGACTCACAGATGTTAGCTTTTGATTCAAAGTCTTGATAATCCCTCTTTACATAAGAGGCCAGGAGGCTAACCACCAGCCTGGCAAGTTGGGATTGAAGCCCTGAGCTATCCAGTCAGAAGAAGAAAGAATGCGTGTGAGAGTCAGGCGAACCTGGGTGCACATTCACACATGGTTTCCCCATTTTTATTTCAGGGCCTTCAGTCAATCTGCCCCAGAGCCTACTTTATCCTTATAGTGAAGCTAATTGAATTTCTTGTTTGAGCTCCTTCCCTAGGAGCTATAGGATTTGCTTCATCATTGTCCAAATGAAAGAATCTTGGTATCTGATTCCACCTTGATGTATGTGGCTTAATTCATAACTCAGTTGTGCATAACACACAGCATTTAAATCTTTTCTATAACCTAATTTAATGTCTATCATAAATGATAATTTCTGCATTGTAATAAAAAGTTATAATTTTTCCAATTCAGAATCAACTTATTTAAATTAGTATTTCCAAAACATTATTTCAGATTAAGCATTTTCAATTTAGGCTTCTTCCTCTGAATTTCAATTCTGCTCAAGTGGCACCTAACTTTAGTACGACATTGTGTGGGGCTGAGGGATATAGCTCAGTGGTACAAGTGCCTACCTGGCAAGTACAAGGTATCCCTAGTCTGATACCCAGTAATGTAAAAAAAAAAAAAAAAAAAAAGTCACTGCAAGTGACATAACCCCAGGTTACATAGCTCCTTTTGGCTGAGAATGAAAGCGGAAAGGAATGAAGTGTTATAAAAATGGTGAAGGATTTGCGAAAGATTTTGTGTATGTTTGGTATAGGGTGTAAGCCAATTTACCAGAAATGTTGGGTATTTTCAGTGACAAAGTTGTATAGCATTTCCTCAAAGAAAGACCCTGACAACAGAGTGACCGGAGCTGGCCTGACTGGGGTAGTGGCTGCTGTTATCTGGAGGTGAACTGAGTTCTTCCACTGGGTCAGGAGACTGTGGTTTGCTACGGGTTTTGGTGTTATCTTTTTTTAAAATTAATTTCATTGAGAAACAAATAGCAATGAGACAGTTTCAAAACAGGTTAGTAGGAAGTGAGCAGGGAAAGGGGCGGGGAAGGGCTGACCAGAGGCTGCTCACCTGCAGGACAGGTGCCTGGCTGCAGCAGGCCATGCGGTGAGCCATGCCCCGACCAGGGGCGTCATCTGGACCAGCTTGCTTAGGAGCCTGAGACCAGCCAGCAGCACTATGCCTGGAGACCTACAATGACCCTCCCCAGCCTCCACCAGGCCGACGTACCGTAGGCCGGACCCCAAGGACCCTGGCCACCGGGGGCCAGAACGTTTTACCTTCATCTCTGGCTCTGCGGAGCCAGCCCCGGAGCCCCCTACTGGCTGCCTGCTCTGGCGGCCCTGGGGGTGGGACTGGTGCCTCACTGCCTTCTGCTTCCGCCACTGCTGGGATTGTCTCCAGCGCTGTGGGGCCTGTGTGCGGGGTGGCAGGTCCTGCCTGTCTACTGAGGACTCTGCCGAGGGGGCTGACGAAGCTAACTAGGCTAAGGAGCACAATGGGGTACCCCCTAGCCCTGACCATGTACCCCCCAGGGATAATCAGTGGCTCAAGTCTACCACAGGAAGCAGCTTTAGCTACTCTGACGTCAAGCTCAAAGGCATCCCTGTATACTCCTACCACAGTACCACCTCCCCAAATCTTATGCAGACTCCTGCTATAAGGAGCCACTGGCTGAGCCCTCTCCCATGCACCACAGCCTGCCTAGCGCCCTTCCCAGCAGTCCCCGTGGCTCCGAGGAGTGCTACTCTTTCCATGAAACAGACCTGGATCTGCCTGAGATAGGTAGTGGCTCCATGTCAAGCCGGGAGATTGACATGCTCATTTTCAAGAAGCTGACTGAGCTGTTCAGTGTCCACCAGATCGATGAGCTAGCCAAGTGCACATCAGACACAGTGTTCCTAGAGAAGACCAGTAAGATCATGGACCTGATCAATAGCATCACGCAGGGCTACCACCTAGACGAGCAGGATGCTGAGGGCCGCCTGGTATGAGGCATCATTCGCATCAATACCCGAAGGAGCCTCACTCATCCACAGACCTCAGAGGGGTGCTCAGCCCGAGCTGCTGCCCCCACTGCTGCTCCTCCAGACAGTGGCCATGACACCATGGTGGGCTCAGGCCTCAGCCAAGATGAACTGACAGTGCAGATCTCCCCGGAGACAACAGCGGATGCCATCGCCAGGAAGCTGAGGCCATGTGGAGCCCCAGGTGTGGTTCTGACCTGATGAGGAGTGCGGAGCGTGGGAGACTACCCTAGGGCCCTAACACATACTCCTCCTAACTGCTGCTCGGGGTGGGTGAGAATGGGATCAGAGGCCTGAGCAGCCAGAGATCCACTGCACTGCTATAACTGGCTTAAAGCAAGGGGCAGGTGTCCAAATACATGAACTAGAAGTGACCCAACCGCAGTCTCCAAGAAGGGTCTCTGAGAAGCAAACTGGGATACAGGGCATCCAGCCTGTTGCTGCAGAAGTACTTGGTTCCTACTACTCTTCTGTGCCCTCACACCACAGCTCTGGGAATCCTTTCACCGAGGCTGGGGGCCAGAGGTCAAAACACTGAGTCTCCTAGGCCGGATGATTGACCATATTCAAGCCCTGCTTCATCCCTGCTCAGCAGGCTACTTCCTAGCAGTGGGCCCTAGATGAGCTCTTTCCCCTCTCTGAGCCTTTGCTTCCTCCCCCTACCAGGGTACACAGCCAGCCACGACTCATCTTTCCAGGGCACCGACACGGACTCATCAGGGGCACCCCTACTCCAGGTGTACTGCTAACCCCCTGCTGGGCCCAGCAGCCCCAGCCCCTCCTGGGAGCAGCACGGCCTACAGACTAGAGACCAGGATCCCTCTGGGGAAGGCCGGACCAAAAGCAGTGCTCACCCTGCAATTCCTGCCTTGGCTGACTGGTTCCCGGGCCACATGCATTTCACAGGGTCACTGTGCCCACATCCCCCGCATCCCCAGCTGGCTTGACCCTTGCCTGAGCCTATTCCCTCCTGTGGCCTGATCATGGAAAGGACTTGGGAAATTACCTTCTGGGATTGAATCCTGGCTCCATCCCCACGTGTTACCCTAGACAGACAAAAAACTTTAGAAGAAGCTTCAGTGGACTGAATTGGGAATAGGAGGGGCCTCTGTTGGTGTTCTGAGCCTAGTACCCACTTGACATTACGATCTGTTGAATTTTGTTGATTCTTAAAAAAAAAAACAGGTTAGTAGGACTGGTGTTCTCTTTGTAATTAAATTTAAATTATCAAATTTAAATTTTGTTTACAATTTTCTTTATACTTTTCAAAATTACCTTCAACATTACGTATTTGCTGTCTGTTCCTTCTAAGGACTCTGGAATACGGACAATCTTACATGTATCTGCAAGTGGCTGCTGTGATTCTAAAATATCATAGTTACAGTGCCAGTCTGGAAAATGCGTAGAAGGGTTTCAGTCATGATGGAGAAGCAGGTACTTCACCTTCTGAGCTGAGACAGCTTCTTGAGAAGTCAGCACAGTTACTGTGACATGCTGATTCTGGATCTAACGTCCTGAGCCCTTAACCAGAGGGATTCTTAGGATATAAAATTCTGTTTCTCATATTAAGTTTTATAAACACAGAGCAGAAGGAAAATGGACCATGATCAAAAAATAGAACTGTTGATTCAAAGTAAATTTCATTTCTTGGGGAACATCAGCTTGATAATTTTAACAGTGATTTTAGGTTTAGCTTATATACGACAAGATATAACAAAGATATGAAATTAGTTGTTTTGATGTAAGCATACACCTGTGAAACCAAGGAATGCAATACCTATCACTTCCAGAAGGTTCCACAGTGCTATTGCTTTTCTTTTCTTTACTCCCTCCTCTTCTAGCATGCTCAGGAAAATACTACCTGTTTTTTAAATTTATTTTTTATTTTTTAGGGAAGGGTCTACAGGGTGGTGAGGGTCTTACTACTAGATTAGACTCCCAAGTGCTGAGATTACAGGCATGTGTCCATCATGCCCAGTCTCAATTGCTGTCTCAGCACACCCCTATCACTTAATTTTTTATCGTTTTAAAAATTTTATGTATTTTTTTATGTATTTGGAACAGGGTCTCACTACGAAGCTTGGACTCAAGCTCCTCCTGTTTGCAGCCTCCTCAGTGCTGGGGTCAGGCTTGAACCACCACACCTGGACCTCATCTCTGGCTCAGCGCACCCGGGGGCGGGGCTGGAGCAGCATGTGGCGCCAGGGATGGAACCCTGGTCACTGGCTTGCCTAAGCGTGAGCTTAGTCCACTGAGCTAACTCACCAAACGCTGCATGTCCTTATACTGGTATATGTTTTGTTTTGAGTAAATATCTAGAATAGAACAGTTGAAGCCTATGATAGGCATGTGAGTTTAGTTTTTTAAGAAATTTAAATAAGTGGCTGTATGGGAAGGTATGGAAGTTCTCATTCAGGGACATCTTTGCCAACACTTCTGTGGCTTATGATTTTACATTTTAACCACTCTAATAGGTGTGTGATGAAGTTTCATTGTGTTTTAATTAGTATTTCCCTGATGTTAGTGACTTCAAACATATTTTATGCTTATTTGTCATCTACGTATCTGCTTTGGTGAAGTGCCTGTTAAGTCTTTTGCCTATTATAAATTGAGTTTTATAAAAGATTTTTAATATAATTTGGACTCAAGTCCTTTATCATATACACACATTTTCTAAATAATTTTTTGGAGTTCATGACTTCTCATTTTCTTAATATTATTTTTCAAAGATGAGATTAAATTTTTTTTTAAATTTGGGACTAGAGAAGTAGCCCAATATTAGAGCATATGGTTACATGCACAAGATCCTGGTTTCTGTCTGAAACATCAGATTAAAAATAAAGTATTGCACTTTTAGGTTTGTATCAAAGTTTTTGCCTAACTTAAGATCACAAAAATTTTCCCCTGTATTTCCATCTAGAATCTGCATAGTTATAAAATTTATATTTAGGTCAAAGATGTATTTGAATTAAAATTTGTGTGTAGTAAGAGATATGGATTGAATTTATTTCATATATTTGCATATGGACATTAAATTCCCTTAGCATAATTTGTCAAAAAAATTATCCTTTCTGCTTTTGATCTATGTTGAATACAAGGAGATCAGTTTTTCTTATATTAGAATGTTTCAGCACTATCCATTTTATTCCATTAAAGTATTTGTCCATCTTTAAATGATTAATCAATCTGCTTGGTTTTATGCTGAACATATATTGTGTGGAGTACTGTAGCTTTATAGTAAATCTTAAAATATGGTTTGACAGTCCTCCAACTCTGTACTTTTTTTTTCAAATTTGTTCTGGCTATTCAAGTTCCTTTCTACTTCATATGAACTTTAAAGTTATCTTGTCAGTTTCTTCTAAAATGCCTGCTGGGATTTTGATTAGGATTGCATTGCATATAAAAATCAATTTGAGGAGAGCTGACATCTTAACACTGGTGAGTCTTCTAATCTGACAATGTGACATTGTTTCTGTATGTACTTAGGTCTTCTATACCATCTTTCAAAATGTTTTATGGTTTTCATAGTACAAGTCTTCTCACATATTTGGTTAGCTCTATCCCTATTTCAAATTTTTGATGCTTTTGTAAATTGCGTTGGCTTATAAAGTTTGATTGCTGCTAGCAAACAGAGCCTCAATTAATATTTATTTATTTATTCTTATATGTTTGGTTGTTACAGGGTCTCACTATGCAGCTCAGACTCATGGTCCTGCTGCTTTCAGCCTCCCCAGCACTGGGATTACAGGCATGCACCACTAAGCTCAGACTCTGGTTGGCCCAGCCCACCCTGGGGATGGCGCTGATGGAGCATGTGGTGCCGGACATGTGGGATCAGGGATTGACCACAGTCCCTGCGCTTGCCTAAGCTTGGCTAAGCAGGCGCTTAGTTCACTGAGCTATCTCACCGGCCCCAGCAATTAATTCTTATATATTGATCTTGTATCTCAAACCTCACTGGCCTAACATTATTACTTCTAGTAGCTTTTTAATATGTTCCATATGATTTTCCGCATAGACAATCATGTTATCTGCAAATTACTTTACTTGTTCCTTTCTAATCTAGATGCTTTGTGTTAATTTCTTTTCACCTTTGTGTGCTAGCTAGAGTAATGAATACTGGAGGGAGGAGGTGAAGAATGGCTGTCCCTGTGCTCCTTCTGATCTGAGAGGAAAAGTATTTATTCTGTATTATTCAGAATGATATCAGCTGAAAGGCTTTCACAGATATTCTTCTTTTCTGTTTATCAGGTTGAGAAAGTTCTCTTACTGAGAATTTTTATCTGGAATGGAAGGTAAGTTTTGTTCAATAATTTTAAGCATTTATTTAGATTATCATAGCTATTTTCCCTTTTATTTTGTTAATATGATTAATCACACACATGGACATATTTGGTGACATCATCAGATTCATGGAATAAATTCCCATTGATCATGATGATTCATTAATATATTTGTGGATTCAATTTTAAAAGTCATGCTTATTATTTTTATGTAAATGTCCTGTACAATAATAGTTTAATAAACTCCATTTCTAGTGTTTGTTTTAGATCACTGTCTTATGAAGTGAGTTGTGCATTTTTTTTCAAGTTTCTGTTATATTTTGTGTAGACATTTGGCAAATTTAGGTGTAAAACTATTCAGTATTCTCTTTCTCTCTCTCCCCTCTTCCTCCAATAGATCTGGCTAGAGATTTATCAAAATTGATATTTATCAAAACTTAGATCCTCAAAGAAGCAGTTTTTGGTTTATTGATTTTTCTCTGTGGATTTTGTTTTTGTGTTACATTGCTTTCTTTTTTAAAAAAATGTATCTAGTACAGGGTCTACGGGGTCTCACTACGTAGATCAGATTCATAGTGATTCTCCTGTTTTCAGCCTCCCAAGAGCTGGGATTACAGGTGCGTACCACCAGACCCAGTCTTAACTGCTGGATCAGCATGCCCTGGGGGCAGGACCAGCATGGCAGGTGGGGGTGGGGTGGAGGGAATCGACCCCCCCCCAGTCATTGCATTATTTGGAAACCACTTTATCTTTTCACATTTTGCTTCTCAGATTTGTTCAACAGTCCTGAGGCAGTATTCATTGTAGGGTTAATTATTCTCCATTACTAACGTAAAGAACCTCCCTGTTTGATGAAGTATTGCAGTTGGCTCATGGGAATAGGCACTATTTTTGGTCCTCTCTGAGTGCACACTGTGTTTAGTTCTGATCCTTTGGTTGGTGTTTCCCAGAAGTACTCCTCAGCAGTCTCTCCTGGGTAGTCCTCCCCACCCCAGCTCCATCTTCTCAACTCCGGGGTTCCATCATGTCTTCATTGGCCACCTTCCCCTAGGGTGTGACACAGAAGCTCTCTCTGGGCTGTGAGCTCACCATGGTTGTTTCCCACTGTTTATCAGTCAGTGTTGTTTGTTGTCAGATACTAACTTGAAATCTTGCTTAATCTATTTTGTCCATTTGTTCTGGTTATTGTACACACAAGGGTGAATCTATCCCTGTAAACTTAATCACGGTCATAAGCAGATCTCGAGGTCAGATTTTGTCATGGACTTAGACTTATTAAAAAGTTTTACACTTTGATCATTGAATGCTGATTTTTCCTTTTACTGACAAATAATATTTGTGAGAAGACAGAAAAAGATACCCATAAAGTAGAGATCTCCAAGAACATTCAGTGACACAAAGCTAATCGAAAAGTAGTGCCAATAAATTAAGTACATTTTCTCTGGGAAAATCTCAAATTGTGTGTTAAGAAGTTTCAGTGAAGTCACACTGAAGCCCTACTGTACAGTTCACCTCTCCATCACACACCAGGAATTTTGAACGGAAGCGATTCGTAGAGACTCAGGGAAGGCACACACTAGTTGTCTAGCTCAAGGGCCTTCGTCTGTGGCAGCAGGGAGGAAGCTACAACTTGGTGAGTTCTCTGGACTGTGGGAAGCCTCTTCAAATAAGGTGGACCCATTGGGTTATAACCAATTGAAATCTATAAACTTACACAAACACTTGAAACCCTTTCAGCTCTGAAATAGCGACTCATGGAACTGACTGTACAGTTTTTACTGGCTGGCCTTGGATTACCAGAAGTGGTAAAACAAAGCCTTATTATTATTATTATTATTATTATTATTATTATTATCATTAAAATGAGGGTTGATGCAAATGAGATTCTACATGGAGAAGGAGGTATTCTGTGAGTTCTAAAACATTCTTTGCTGAAATTGTGGTAGTTCTTCAAGTTCTGTTCTGTGTGATGGTTGGAGGTAGCTTTGCTGCTTCTAACTGTAGCATATGGCAGGCCTTGTGAAGCCTTAGCTATTATTACACATGCAGACAGTGAAAGTAGCTCAGTGGATTCTGATCTCGTGCACACACATGGCAGTACACATGTCTGTGGCAGTCCCAGATGCTCTCCATGGTGCTGCTCCCGTTGTCTCTGTGTTGCAACATAGTAGTTTCCATTTTGGTGGCTTCATTTTGTGTTGTTTATTTTGCACTTGGAAAAGAGATCTGATGATAGGATTCAAGAAAAGTAAAGCAAAGGAACCTCATGGTGGGTACTAAAAGGCAATTTACATATGAGCTAGAGGAGCCTTCAAGGGCAGAGGTGCGGCCATAGGCCATCAGGAGCTGGTGGCAGTTTATTAGGGGGTGCACTCTGTTCTTAGCTACACTTGGGAAGAACCACTAGCATTTGGAGAAATGTGCTGAGAAAACCACGTTCCAGTAATATATTATGGGATGTTTGAGAGTGGACATGTGAATCCCAGCTCTAGTGCTGGAAAATGAGTCCCCATAGAGTCTGGGCCACAGTGATGTCAGCTGTAAATGATGCAACCCGCACTGTCATTTCTAGATTCGCACCCCTTCCATGGCAGCAGGGGCATCTATTAGAGGCAATCATATTGCTTTGCTCTTTAAACTCTATCTCAGGACAATATAATTGGAGTTATGGTGGAAATAAATAACCCCCAGTTCTTCACGGCTGAACAGAACAAAGACTGATTCATTAACAATGCGAGATCTACTGCCAGATCTACGTGATGCCTCAATCGTGCAGGCAAGATTCTCAGGTGCACTCATCCCACATTAGGGAGAAAACAGACTGCCTTGGGTGGGACTGCTGCATGCTGGCTCCTGCTCATATTTTATTTATTTATTATTTATTTTTCAGCACTTTACATTTTATTTTAAAGGCAAATTATCTTATCATAAAGGGGAGCTTGGGAGGGGGGTGTTTAATGGTATGTTGGTGGTGTATGAAAACTGTCCATTCAGTGGCTATTTGGATTTGCTTTGTTTCTCTTTTTGAACTGAGTGAGCAGAATTGAAATGGTAATGATTTAGTCAGTCTTTTGGTTTGATGACCCATAATTATAAGTCCTTGCCCAAGTCTTTTCCCCCAGCCTTCTGTTTCCCTCTCCTCATAGGTAATACTCTTCCCTTTTTTTTTTCATTCTTAGCTTCTAATCCATACTTCATAATTATATGTCTATCTCAGGAAGAACATAGAATTGCTTTATGTATGTTTTAAGTTTAACACAATTACAACACATTGTTGCTTATTTATTTTATCGAAGAACAAATAGCAATGAGACAGTTTCAAATCAAATTAGTAAGACAGGTTCAATAATTAATACATTGCATATTGTTTTCATAGTGGTTTTTTGTTGTACAAGGCACACACGTGATATTTTATTTACAAACACTATTAGAGTGGATGCCTCTATTCAATGAATTAAGAGAATGTAGCTGTATACCTATCATTTTTTAAAGCAGAATTATAGTACAGTTTCAATAATTAATACTTTTTACATTGTTATCTTCCTAGTGATTATCCACAGTACAAGAAGCAGACAGGGTATCCTGTCCAAACACTATTAGAGAAAATCTTTCTTCTCATAGAATTATGCAAAAGTACTGCATATTTATCCTAACTGTATTGTTTATATAAACACAGAATGGTTCTTCCTTTGTATCCCCCTTTTTTGTTTAGTCCTGTCAAAGATGGGTATTCTATTGTCATTCAATTATTATAGGTGCTTGAATTCAGCAAAACAATCCAACAGAGTCCTGCAGTCCACAATAATAGTGGGTTATCTGAAGAAGTTGTTGACTAGAGCCATTTATAGCTCACGTTATTATTATGGTCTTATTTTATATACCTCGTTTTTATACTTTTCTGCTGGATGGTTAAGACGGAGATAAATCAAGACCTATACAACAAAAAATGTAACTTTTGTATCTGATGAGGTCAGTCAAGTCCCCTCAGTGTTTATCCTGTAATTCTGTACCTCACTCTGTAGATGCTTTGTCAGTGTCAGCCATGTGGATGAGTCACAGCCATTGCTTGACCAGTTTGCTCTCAGTGAAAGCCTGAAAGAAAGTTTTCTCTCCATGTGACTCTCCTTAGGCACACTATAGATCATTGATCATATTACTCTGTGGCTCCATAATCTCCTTGATCAGAAAATTTTGGGCACAACTGAGTTCCATGATGTTACAGTACAGGTCCTCCTATGTCCTGAGTCTTTACTGACCTTGAAAGGCTAGGGCCAAAATGTTGGCTGACCTCGCAGCCCTTCCATTTCTGCAATTTTTGACATGCAAACTTAGGTTGTTAGCCATTCAGAAGAAAAGCTGATTGTTACCCTGCAACACATGTAGTTCAGTTTACCCTATCTGACTAAATTCTTTTTAGTTGTTATATCTTTCTATTTGTATTTCTTCTTTTGATTTCTTATACTAGGGAGACTTATATTTGCACATGTGTGCCTGTTTTATTTCACTTATGAGTATATGTTCAAGTGGCATCCACTTCAATATAAATGCTTCAAGTTTATCATTCTTTATAACTGAGTAATACTCCATTGTATAAAAATACTACATCTTTTTCAACCATTCCTCATGTGACAAGCATTTTGGTTGTTTCCAAGATTTTGCTATCACAAATTGTGCTGCTATAAACATAGGTACATGTATATCACTATATACAATTTCAGTTCCTCTGGGAAAATTCCCAGTAGGGGGAGAGCTGGCTTGAATGGGGTTTCCAGTCCTAGTTTTCTGAGGAGTCTCCACACTGATCTCCACAATGGTTGCACCAGTCTACGTTCTCACCAGCAGTGAAGTGTTCCCTTTCCCCACAACCTATTCAACATTGGTTGTCGGTTGATTTCATTATGATAGCCATTCTTTCTGCAGTGAGAAGGTATCTCAATGTTGTTTTTATTTGCATTTCACGAATGGTTAGCAATGTGGAGCATTTTTTCATATATGTATTCGCTTCTTTAATTTCATCCTCTGAGAAGTGTGTATTCATCTCAGATGCCCATTTTTGAATTGGGTATTTAAATTTGAGGGCCCTGCTATATCTTAGTTCTTTATATATTCTAGACAGCAGATCTTTATCTGATTGCTTATTAGTTAGGATTTTTTCAAAATTTGTGGGTTGCCTTTTCACTTTGTTGACAATTTCTTTTGACATGCAGAAACTCCTCAAGAAGAGTTGAAGAATTGCCAACTCTTACAAGTGTTGATTCTTACAAGTGTTTCCCATGCAAATATATGATTGTTCATTAATTCTTTGCCTACTCCTATGTCTTCAAGAATTCCTCCTACTTTCTCTTCCAGGAGATTGAGTGTTTCTGTTTTAATGTTTAGATCTATAATCCATTTTGACTTTAGCTTAGTGCATGGTGATAGACCTGGGTCAAGTTTTAGTTTTCAGCATGTAAAAAGCCAGGTTTTCCAGCACCATTTGTTAAAGAGGTTATCTTTCTTCCAGTAAGTTTGTTTAGCCCCTTTGTTGAAGATCAGGTAGCTGTGTATGTTCACAGAGGCCTCTGCAACTTCTCATCTATTCCATTGATCCTCATGTCTATTTCGTTGCCAATACCCTGTTGATTTTGTCACAGTGGCTTTGTAGTATAATTTCAGGTCAGGAATTGTAATGCCTCCTGCCTTGTCTTTGTTGGCCAGGACTGCCTTTGCTATTCTAGGTCTTTTCTGGTTCCAAATAAATTTTACGAATGATTTCTCTAGGTCTTGGAGATAAGTCGGTGGCAGTTTGATAGAGATTGCATTAAATCTGTACAACAATTTTGGGAGTATGGCCATCTTCACAGTATTGATTCTTCCTATCCAGGAGCAGGGAATATCTTTCCATTTTCTGAAATCCTCTATAATCTCCTTTCTTAGGGTACTGTAATTTTCCACAAAAATATCTTTGACTTGGATAAATGAAATTCAAGGTATTACATTTCCTGCAGTGCTATTGTGAAAGGTATTGTTTCTATAGTTTCCCTCTCAGTGTGTTTGTTATCTGTGTAGAGGAATGCTGTTGACTTTTGAGTATTGACTTTGTATCCTGCTATGCTACTGAATTTGTGTATCAATTCTAGTAGCTTCTTGGTGGAATTTTTTTGGCCTTCCAAGTAAAGTACTGTGTCATCTGCAAATAGAGATAATTTAACTTCTTTACCTATTCTTACTCCTTTTATTTCTCCCTCTTGTGTAATGGTTGTAGCTAATGATTCCAAAACTAAAATGAATAGGATGGGTGATAGAGGACATCCTTGTCTTGTACCAGATCTAAGAATAAAAGATTTCATTTTTTCCTTGTTTAGAATTATATTAGCCTTTGGGTTGTCATAAATGGCTTTTATCAAGTTGAGGTAGAGACCTTCTATTGCAATTTTCTGCAAGACTTTGAACATGAATGAGTTTTGGGCTTTGACAAAAGCTTTTCTGCATCAGTTGAGATGATCATGTGGTTTTTAGATTTCAGTCTATTAATATAGAGTATTACATTTATGGATTTTTCAAATATTGAGCCATCCTTGCATCCATGGAATGAATCCTACCTGGTCATGGTGCATGATCTTCTTGATGATTTGCTCTATTCTATTTGCCAGGACTTTATTGAGGATTTTTGCATCTGTGTTCTTGAGGGAGACTGGGCTGTAGTTCTCTTTTTTAGTTGTGTCTTTCCCTGGTTTTGGAATCAGTATAATACTTGCCTCCAGAAATGATTTTTTGAGGACTGCTTCCTTTTCAATTTCATTGAAGAGTTTGAGGAGTGTAGGGATTATATCTTCTATGAATTTCTTGTAGAATTCAGCTGTGAATCCAGCTGGACTTTTCTTTGTCAGAAGGCTTTTTATTATGTTTTGTTGGCTGTTATTGGCTTATTGACAGTTGTTATACCTTCTTGATTCAGTTTTGGTAATTTGTACCTTTCGAGGAATCTGTCCATTTCTTCTGTGTCTTCTATTCTGTGAGGGTAAAGATTCCCAAGGTAACTATTAATAATCTTCTGAATTTCTGCTGGGTCTGTGGTGATTTCACACTTTTAATTCCTTATTGCTTGTATTTGAATTTTTCTTTCCTGTTTTTGATGAGACCAGCTTTTTGATTCGTTGATTCTTTGAACTGTTTTCTTCATCTCAATTGAATTAATTTCTGCTCTAATCTTTATGATTTCTTTCTGTCTTTGTGCTCTGGGTTTGGTTTGCTCATCTTTTTCTAGATGTCAGAGGTGCAACATTAGGGTGTTTGTTTGTTCCTGCTCTGTTTTCCTAATGTGTGAATTCATAGCTATGATTTTCCCTCTGAGAACTGCTTTTATCACATCCCATAAATTTTTACAAGTTGTGGTTGAATTTTCATTGAATTATAGATATTGTTGAATTTCTTGTTCAATTTCTTCTGTGATCCATTGATTGCTGAGTAGGGTGTTGTTTAATTTCCATGTATTTAGTGGGTTTTTCTGGTTTCCTTTGTCATTTATTTCCTGTTTCATTGCACTGAGATTGGATAATATGCATGGGATAATTTCTGTTTTCTTGCATAGACCTATGGACTAGTATGTGATGTATTTTGGAAAATGACCCATGTGCAGCTGAAAAAATGTGTATTCAGCTGTGGTTGGGTGGAACACTCTGCAAATGTCCACCAGGTCCATTTGTTCCAAGCTCTGGTTCAGTTCTGCTACTTATTTGCTAATTTTTTGTCTGGTTGACCTATCTTTTTGAGATAAGGGGGTGTTAAGGTCTCCTGTTAAGATTGTGGTTTTGGATATTAGATTTTTCATGTCCATTAAGATTTGTCTTATATAGTTGGGTGCTCCTGTATTTGGTGCATAGGTATTTAAGAGTGTTACCTCTTCCTCTTGAATTTTTCCCCTAACTAATATATAGTGGCCTTCTTTGTGTCGTTTGATCATTCTTGGTTTGAAGTTGAGGCTGTCTGAGAACAGAATTGCTACCTCTCCTTTTTTTCTGAGGTGCTAAGGCATGCAGTATTGTTTTTCATCCTTTGACTTTTAGCTTATGAATGTCTTTTTGAGTTAAGTGTGTTTCTTCTATATAGCATATTGTTGGGTTTTGTTTCCTAATCCACTGTGCCAGTTTGTTTCTCTTAATTGGTGAATTGAATCCATTTACATTGATGGTTATAATTGAAATGTGCTGACTTAAGATTGTGTTATTTACCTGCTGTTGTTTACTCCTTTTTGTCCTGTGTTTAATTGTTTGCCCTATTTACTTGGTTCCTTCTGTTCTTATTCTGGAGTTCTGTTCTTTGTGGTCCCTCTCTAGAACATCTTTCAGTAGCCTGTGTAGGGATGGCTTTGTCATCATGAAATTCTTTAGTTGTTCTTTGTCATGGAAGTATTTTACTTCTCCATCAAACTTGAAAGAGAGTTTTGCAGGGTATAGTAATCTGGGCTGAAATTTGCTTTCATAGAGGACTTAAGCATTCTGCTCCATGCTCTCTTTGCCTTCATGATTTGTGAAGAGAAGTATGCTGTAATTCTGATGGGTCTTCGTTTGAATGTGATCTGCTTTGTAGTGTGTTACAGGTTGGTGCTAAAAGAAAGGATGAGAATACCTGATGAATAGAGTTTCAGAGGTCTCACTGAGATAAGTCTCTCTCCAAGTGAGTCCTGAGCCTCAGAAGCATCTCACATTATTGAGGGCTAAAGACAGGCTAAGGAATGTGCATAATTACTTAAGTGAATACAAACTGCTATCTCCACTAACTTTCACCTTTTGCCTAACACTAGGCTCACAAAGTTGCTAGCTGATAGCATCTCAGCGAAGGATCAAAGAACAGGATGCTTGCAGGAGAAGCTATTATCTGGAATCCCATTTCTGGGAACTTCAAACAGACAACAATGGTCCTTGGGCTGTATCTATTATTACCTACTGTCTCCAGACATTAGGTTTTTATACCAAATCTATATTTCTATACTGCTTCTTTTCTCTAGCAGCTTTCAGTATATTATTCTTGTGTTGGATTTCTGGGATCTTGACTATTATATGTATTGGTGTGTTTTTAGTTGGGTTGAAGTTTAGTTTGGCATTCTGTATACCTCAGTTACTTGAATGTTAGATTGTTTCCTCATATTTGGGAACTTTTCTGATATTACTTCTTCCCATATTCTTTTTGTATTGGCTCCTTCATTCTCATTGATGCCAATTAATCTCACATTGTTTGTCCTGGTGTCATCTTGCAGGTGATGGATTATTTTTTCCTACATTCTCATTGTTTTTAAGAGATCCTTTCTCACCTTTTCACTAGCTGCACCAGCGTCCTCAAGATCTGAAACTCTGTCTTCGCTTTCACTCAGTTTTGTAGACTTGTGATTGATATTTTTAATTCTTCGATATCTCTTTGACTGTTTCATGCATTCTATTTCTTTCCTCTATTACTCATGCAAGGAACCCATCATATTTCTAATCTCCTCTATTTTTTAATCAATGTCTTCTTTAGAGGTAGCTATTAATTCTTTTACTGCAGATTTTTTTTCCAAATTGGGTTTCCTCCATATATTTACATAATGGATTCTCTACTTCAGATGCTATGATTTCAAAGATTTCTTTTTTTTAATTTCAGAAATTATTTCTTGTTTGAGTTCCTCTTTACCTTTCTGCTGTTGTTTCTTTGTTTGCAATGCTATTAATTCATATGTTTCAGCTGAAATAGTGTTCTCTGCACTTGTTCTGGGTGGGCATTGGGTTTCCCCTGTACGTTTCTGGATTTGATCCATTACTTCAGACCCTATGTATTCTAAAATTTCTTTTTTAATTTCAAGTGTTAATTCTGGTCTGAGTTCCTCTATACCTTTCTGCTGTTGTTTCTTTGCTTCCAACTCTATTAATTCATTCATTTCAGCTGAACTAATGTCCTCTGCACTTATCATGGGTGGGCTTGAGGCCTGAGATTGCATTTTGCTCCTTGTCTTTGTCATTTTGTACAGCACTGATCTCTGACCTTTGGTGTAGAGCTTACACCTTAGCATGTAATGAGATTCGGGTGCCAATCTATTAAGTTTGAGATTATCCAGTTATGCCTGGCCTGGATCCCGTTATTGTGTTCAACTCCTTTTTTGCTGCAACCCTTGTGGCACAACTGTGAGCCTGTGGTTCCTCTCTGTTGTGCCCAGCGAGCACCAGGGAGCACCAAAGCTCTCCCACACACTCACTGGGCCTTGCTGGACTGGATCAGGTGCCGGAAGAGTCACAAAAATTCTCACTCGCTTGGCAGGGTTGGGGGCAGGGGCTCTGGGGAGTTGCAGGGCAGGCCGGGCTGCTATTTTATTTATTTTTAATTTTTTTGTACACATTCGCAAAACCTTATGATTCTATTCCTTGGTTGAGATTGGCACATGTATGTAGCACACCTTAATTCTTTCTTCATGCTATTCTTCTCTCTTCTACCTCTCCTCCCTTAATTGGCTTACCATTTGAAATATATCTATTTCCCTATTTCTCATCTCATATTTTACTCTTCAGTTATAGTTTTCGATTCTCAAATAACAGAAACCATGCTGTAGTTAAGATTGCACAGCTGATTTATTCCGCTGGATATTATGGTTTCAAGGTGCACTCTATTTTTGTACCAATGAGTTAACTTTATCTTCCTTTATGGAAGACAGAGCTCCACTGTGTGTAAGCACATTTTCTATATCCATTCTACTGTTGATGTACACATAGGTTGCCTCCAAGACTTAGATGTGATGAGCCATGCCTGTGTAAATATAGTTTGTCATACATTGCTGTAATATTACGATGGAATTCCTACAGAATGGTGACTACAAGGGTACCAACTGAGTTGAATGAAATTTCTATTTTTGGTTTTGGAGGAATCCTTACACAGATTTTAATAATAGTTGTACTACTTTATATTACCAAGAACATAGAAGGGTTCCTTTTTTCCTCTACAGTTTTAACAGCATTTGCTCTTATTTGATTTCTTGATGTATTTTTTCTTAAAGAGAAATCTCAGTATTGTTTTAATTTTCATATCTCTTATAGGGATATTGAATATTTTGTAGTTATTGGCCACTTGTAGTCCTGAAAATTGTCTATTCCTAGAGCCTTTTATTTTGGGAAGTTATTATTAATTTCTTTAGTTCTTTGTATATTGTAGTCATTAGTCCTCTGAGAAATAGCTGACAACACTTTTCGCCATTCTGTGGATTTTTGCTTCACTTTATTGATTGCTTTCTTTGTTGTGAAAATGCTTTTGATCTGCTCCCATTTGTTGGTGCTTGGTAGCATTTCTTGTGCAACTGAGATTTTATTCAGAAGATCCTTGCCCTTCCTTATCTCTTCAAGAGATGTACCTATATTTTATCTTGCAGCAGACTCAATATTTCTAACATTTAGATCTCTGATTCATTTTGATTTTCATTTAGTACATAGCGAGAGACAGGGGTCTAGAGTTGATCCCCTGCATGGATAGCCAGTTTTTGTAGCACCGTTGATTAAAAAGGCTCTCTTTCAGTGCACATTTTTGGCCCCTTTTCAAATATCAGACAGCTGGATGTGCTCTGAGCTGTTTCTCCATTTTTTAACTGGTTCCATTAATGCAATCTGTTTTAGTGCCAGTGCTACGCTGTTTGTGTCACTGTAGCTTTGTAATGTTGCTTCAAATTGGGATTATGGTGCTTCCTGCTTTTCTCTACCCAGGATTGCTTTTGCTATTTGAGTCTCTTTTGGTTCCATATAACTTTTAGTGTTTTTTTTTCCCCCCTCTAGCTCTGTAAAGTATGTTTGCTGGCACTTTACTTGGAATTTTATATATTTAATCTACATTTCAGTTTTGGAAGTATGTTCATTTTGACAATATTTATTCCTATTCAGGAATAGGGGATTTTTTTTTTTAATTTTCTGGTGTCCTCTTTATTTGATCTCCTTTTCCAGAGTACTGAAATTTTAATTTACAGCAGTGTTTCACTTTCTTGGTTAGATTAGTCCTCAAGTATGTGTTTTTCTTTGATGTTATTGTCAGAGGAATTATTTTCCTATCCTCTTGGTGAGTTCATTGCTTATATGCAGGGATGTTGCTGATATTTTTGTGTTGATTTTGGATACTGCGATGCTACTTTAGTTATTAATGATAGAAGTCTTTTGTTAGGATTTTTTTTTTTTTTTGCTTCTAATACAAAAGATTAGTCACCAGCAAATGATGAGAATTTGACTTCTCCCTTGCCTATACATACCCCTTTTATTTATTTCTTTTGCCTAATTGTTCTGGCTAATGTTTAGAGTATTATATTTAACATGAGTGCTAATAGTGGACATACTTGTCTTGTTCTTGATTGTGGAGGGAAACTTTCAATTTTCCCTCATTTAATTTGAAATTGGCAGTAGGTTTATCATAAAAGGTTTCCTATCAGATTTAAATAAGGTCCTTCTATACTGATTTCTTCAGGGTTTTTATCATGATTGGAATGTTAGATTTTGTTGAAGGCTTTTTCTGCATTTTTAAATGATAATGTGATTTTTGTCCTTTCTTTTGTTTATGTGGTGTATTACATCTATTGATTTGCATATGTGGACCTATCCCTCAGTCCTTGGGACGAAACTTATTAATCATGGCATATGATCCTTTTGATGATTTGTTGCTTTCTATTTGTTAATATCTTGTTGAGGATTTTTGTGCATATTCAATATACATGTTGGGCTATAGTTCTCTTTTTTGACTGGGTCTTTGTCTGGTTTTGGAATCAGAGTAATGTTAGGTTCCAGGATTGACTTTTTGGAATATGTCTTTCTTTTGAATTTCATTAAAGAGTTTTAGGGGTATTTTTGTTAGATCTTCCTTGAAGTTCTTATAAAATTCAACAGTGACTCTAGGGCTTCTCTAAGATGGTAGATTTTTAGTGCTTCAAATTCATTGTCTGTTTTTTGATTACTCAGGGATTTTTCTTTTTTGTCTCCTTGGTTCAGTTTTGCTAATTCATATGTATGTAGGGATCTGTCCATTTCTTCTGGATTCTCTCGTTTATTGGTGTACACATTTTAAGGGCAGTTTCTACTCATCCGCTGGATTTCCATGGTGTCTGTTGTGATGTCACCTCTAAAAAGTTTTAATAGCATTGATTTTGGTCTTTCCTTTTTTGGTAGGATTAGATAAAGTTTTGTCTATTTTTGTTTATTCTTCCAAAGAACTAGCTCCTGGACTCATTGATTCTTTGTATTGAGTTTTATAGTCCCATTTTTATTAGTCTCTGCTCTAATTTTTGTATTTGCCTCTCTTGTTCTAGCTTCAAATTTGATTATTCTTGTTTTGCTAGGACTTTGAGGTGTATCATTAGGTGGGCACTCGCCACTATAAATATATTGCTTAAGATCACTTTCATTGTATTCTGTAGGTTCTGCTATGTTGTCCTGGCATTATCTTTGGATTCTGGAAGCTATCTGTTTTCTTCCTTTTGAAATTATTCAAGACTATGTTGTTTCATATTCATGCATATGCATACTTTTTTGGTTTTTGCTATTAGTTTTTATTTTCATTGTGCTATAATCTAGTAACATGTGTTGGATAAGTTCAATCATTTTACACTTATGGAAGCATGTTGTATTGGTAGTATGTGGTCTATTTTTGAGAAAGCTCCTTGTGTTGATATGAAGAGTGTGCATTCTATTGTTGCATGGAGTACTGTAACTATCTATTAAGTTCATTTGTTTGATGGCTTGATCTGCTCTGCTATTTTATTGTTGGTGGTGTTACTTTGGTTTAGTTTACCTGGAAGTGAAGTACTGAGGTCCTACTACAGTTGTGTTGATGTTCATCTGGTTTTCTCTGCCCAATAGTGTTTGTTTTGTATGTTGAATGAACTGGTTTTGGTGCATATATGTTTGTAATGGTTGTCTCTTCCTGGTGAGTTGTTTACTTAATGAATGTGTAGTAACTATCTTTACCTCTTTTGATTAGTTTGAAGTCCACTCAGAAGTTGCTGTAATAGTTCAGTTGGGATAGCACCAGAATTACATCCACTTTGTCTGAAATGAGGGTGGCTATATCTGCTTAGTCTCATGTTCTTGTTGCATGGGATATTTTCCATCCTTTGGGTTTTAGCCTATGAATTTCTTTTTTTAGATTAAGTATGTGTCTTATATACATCATGTCACTGGGTTTTGATTTTGTTCTGTTCTGTTATTCTATGACTTTTCATTGGGAACTGAAAGCATTCACATAATAGTTGTTCAGAGAACAAGATATAGACATGAAATGTTGCCAAAACAGTATTAGTGCAAACCTTTTTTCTCTTTTTTATTTTTTTAATCATATGCATATATGTATGTATGTATGCATGTATGTATGTATTTAGTCCAGCTTGGACTGAGCTGGCATGGCACACTTGGGTTCTGGGGCTGGCGTGGCATGTAGTACTGGAGATTGGACCTGGGTCCTTGTGCTTGTCAGGCAGGTGTTTAGACTGTCATGCTATTTCCCCAACTCCCAAACCTTTCTTTCCAATGAACTAAGAGATATTAACTATACAACTATCTTAAGTAATATCTATATCTATATAATTTTGGTTCTCATGTTTCTATGTATGCTTCATGCACATACACATTTGGGCAATTGTAATGCAAAGATTTTATTGCTAGTATAGAGATCTCTGTAATTAGTGTCTCCTTTTCACTGATGCACTCTTGGTGTGGTTAGCAATAGACCTTTGCCTCTGTCTCAAGGTCCAATAACCTCTATTAATTTTGAAGAGCATGCTGCATTGTAGTGGGTCAGCACACCATCCTTCATAAATAGACCACAGTATTATTAATGACACAAAGGTAATACAGATATTGGCATACAGAGAAAAAACAGTTAATAGCAACAACTATAGTATGTCACCCCAACAACAGCAACTACATCAGCAAGATAGTGTCAAAGACAAACTGGATATTGACACACCATAAAAATCAATAATATACCACCTGTAACTATAGAAAATGGATTTATTATTATAGTACAAATTCTAAGACAAATCAAATAATGGCATATGGTAGATATCTACTGATGCAACAACTGTATCTCCACTAAGAATAGAAAAGAATTCAACAGAAATAGTACATAGCTAACTAACACTCTAAAGGTTAATAAAGCTTCGTGGTTCTAGTGGTAAGGATAGAAGGGGTAGGGGGACATCAGAGAACAAAAGAGGAAACATTTGAAACCTTAAAAAACAGATGATGAAAAAGAAGAGGTAAGGATCCTATTAAGGAGTAAAAGGAAGCTAATAGAATTAGATAAAGGTAACAGAAAAGAGAAAATGTAGAAAAAGAGATAAAAAATAAGAGGGCAAAGAAAAAGTTAAGAGGAAAAAATAAAAAAGAGCCCTCACAGCAAATGGTAGCAATGAATCTGAACTTTTCCTCTGTATTTTTTTGAATCTGAGATTCCTCTCCAGGATCTGTCTTCTTGGAATCCAGCACGTCACAGTTTTTTCCACTCACCTTTAGGGCCTGTTTGTGAGGTGATGCCCTGCTCCAGAGCTCCTCTGTCCATACACCCCAGGCTGTGGCAACTGACCAAGTCCAGGCATGTCCTTGCTCACAGTGGTAGATGGAGAAAGCAATCAGGCCACTGATTTGTGCTGGATTTAGGTGGGATAAAGCAGATGGGTAGACTTAAGGCCAGCACCTTCAGACCCAGCCTCTTCTAAAGCCCACACCAGACTTGGCTTCTCACCACAGCGGCAGAGCCCTGTGTCCTTTCCAGCCTGCAGTTAAACTTCTGGCGATCTCCGTCTCCCTCAGACCCTTTTTGCACCTCTTTCTTGTTTCTTGGGAGCCTATCTCATGTCCAGTCACTGTGGCAGGGTAATGCTGGAAATCCTGAAGTGAAGTTATTTAGTCTTAAAGGTTTTAAACTTTTAACCCTTTTCCCAAATGACTCTTGATGACATGCTTTTAAATACTGAAGATGCTGCTCTGTATTTATTTGTAACCTATTGTGCAGAAGGGATAACTTTCAGGGTAAGATCCCATGCTGCTTTTGTGGCTTACAACTATGGGCTTTTGGGGGAATGAATGTTGTGGGCCCAGTTTATTCTTTCTCCCTGGAGCTATCAGCCCTGGAGAATTACCTTGTGTTCATGGAGACAGGCTTTCCCTCTTCAGGAGCTGGGGTGCACTTCCCACATTACTTTGTCCTTTTTTCTGCATTTCGCTCCATTTCTACAGCTTCTCTATGTGTACTTTTGAGTTTTCCCATCAGTTCTTCCTAATTTCCAGTCATCTACTTTTTTCCCTCTACCAAGTTGTTGTTTTCCAAGTGTCTGAATTCTGCATCCTGGAGAGGTTTCTTTATTCCTTTGGATAATAGCTGAAGGTCCTTAGAAGATTTCCTCTTTATGTCAAGAATTCTTATATTTCTGCCTATAGAAACATCTGAAAGTTATAGACATGGACTTCACAGGTAGCAGACAAGAAGCCCGGGCTGCCTCGGCGCTACGGGGCTCAGTAAACAAGCGCCGGCCAGCCTGGGTGCCTTCGACGGCCGACACTGGCTCAGGCTTTCGGTCATTGCCTACTGTTTCCTCTTTCATGCCACATTGTTCAACCAGGCAACAGTGTTGATTATCAGAAAGACAGAGTATTAAAATTTAATAGTCTGTGTAAAATTGTCTTCAATTTTTTCCTCTGCCTCTAAATATATTTATTTACTATAAATAATTGGAAAGTACATCAAATACAATGACATCTTAATTCAAGTGTTCAAAAGCAATTGCACTATCACTCTGCCATATTTATCTTCAAGTTTTCATCATGGCATAATTACATAGCTCAGCTCAAACGATACAATACATCTTTATCTTAAATTTCTTAACATCCGTCACAATGTTTTTACCTTTCATTTTTAAAAATATCATTTTAAGCAACATACTCTTCTATGTTTAAATCATAGTTTATTGAACCATCTTTTAAATAGTGGATGAAAGCTTTTGACTACATAAAATGCTATAAATATAAATATTGTAATGTTTATCCTCCTTTTTCTTGAGGTACAGGGAATCAAACGCAGGATCTGTGCTTGCCAGGCAGGTGCTCATGCTGCTGAGCTATCTCTCTGGGCTAAATATTATAATGTTTAAACATTGTTTCATAGTTTTGACTGTGCTATTAGGATGAATTCATAGCAGGAAAGCATAAATTAAATGATATGGACATTAATATCATCATAGGACATTAATACCTGTAAAGTATTCAATAGCTTTGAACAAATATTTTAAGAATCATTCCACCTAATTTCTACTTTCCCAATCAAAATGAAGTATGAATTCCAAGATGTTTAAAATACTTTATTAGGCTGAGAATTTAGCTCAGCTGTCTAACTGCCCACCTGGCAAGTGCAGGGACCTGATTTGATCCTCAGTACTGCATGCCAGGGCTGGCCCCAGGACGCTGGGCAAGCCTGGCTGGCCTGGAAGCCTAGTGTGGTGGCTCATGCCTGTGATCTCAACCCTGGGGAGGCTGAGACAGGAGCCTCACTATAAGCCTGAACTGCATAGCAAGACCTTGTTTCCAATAAAAATAAATAAATAATAAACTAAAAAATATAAAATACTTTATATCTCTAGGTAGCAATAAAAACAAAAAGTAATCCCAGCATGCTCAACACTGTTTCACTGGATGATACAATGATAAGATACTAGCCTTTCCCCACTGCCTCCTGTACCAGCCCTTAACACTCAAGACAGAGGCTTCTGAACACACGGAATCTTTCAAGTGGCAAAGTAGCTTTAGCATATACATTTCTCCTATGTAAATCACCTCATTTGCATCGGCTAGAGGACTTTCGGCTAGAGTGACTCCAGTCACTCTTCCTATGTGAATAAATATGAATCATTCACTTAAGCGTACAGACACCATCCATTTGGCAAAACAGTCCACTCTTGTTTTAAGAGTTTATTTTTTCTGACTACTAATGATCATCTTCTTCTACTACTTTATTTCCTCTTCCTCTTTTCCAGCATCACTTGCAACCAGCTCATTCTGGTAGTCTTGCTTAATAAATTGACAAAGTTTTTATTGCTCTCTCTGGCTTTGCACCTATGAGAAGAGACCTGCAAAACCAACCCCAGTGCCATTACCGCACAGTACAAGTGATCCAGCACCAGCTGAGTGGCTCTCTCAGGTCATGTCCTCCAACTCAAAAATGACAAAGTACTATGCATGTCAAGGATTGGTGTCAATGCCTAACTGTGGACATTAAGCCCACATATTCCAAGGATTTAGGGTGAGTTTTCACAGGACATTAATAACCAGAACAGTTATACAGAGGCCCCTTTGTACAAAAGACGAAGTTACAGCCACTAAGTAGATAACAGCCATAAAGTGCATCAGTGAGACATTTGGGGTGCATTTCCCATTCTTCAGCAGAACTCTGTAGAAGTAGAATTTGCATTATATGTCCTAGCAGATGGAGTGAAGCTGAGCAAGTCATTTTTCTTGGAAATCAATGAAATGTAAATATAAATGGAAACCATCCTATGGAAAAAGTCACAGAATAGTGACTACGTGAGAGATGACCTCAATTTACTCATGAAGAGAAGAGAAAGCAAACCGATGTTTTTGCCCTGTACTGACCCAAGATGCATGGGGGAAGAAGCAAGGTGATTTGCTGTGAAGGTTTATTGTGGAGCTGACAACCCAATTTCTTTTCCTCTCAATTTGCACCCTAACCCTACCTCTACCCTTCAAGGGACTTCCTTGTGCAGACAACCAATATAAGTGTGTTTCAGTGAAGGGTGGAATGCTATGTCGCATAGTGGAGAAAAAAAGGAAAAGGGCTCCCGATGGAAACTACATTTGATCTCTCAGGGAATTGTGTGATTATAAAGTAGCCTCAGAGGAGTTGAGCACACTTATTTAGAGTGCTGTACACCTATTTGTCTGCTCAAATATGGGTGCAATTGTGTAAAATTCTGTTTTCTGTATGTTTGTTTTTTGCAGAACTGGGGATTGAACTCAGGCCCTTGAGCTTGCTAGGGAAGTGCTTATTCCACTGAGCCATCTCCCCGGCCCCAACTTCTATTTTTTGAATCAAGATTTGTACTCAAGTGTACCATGCAATAGTAGACATCCTGTTTTGTTAGCCTTGATTGACCCTCACTGGGTCCAAACCTAATTAAACTACTAGAACTAGAACTAAAAATATGAAATCCCTTATTACTCACATAATCCATAGCTGTCAACTGGCAGCCCTAAGAGATAGAACCTGATGAACTCTGTGCAAAAATGAGAAATAGGAGCAAGAAGATTTAATTTGAATTTCAGCTCAAAACCTTAGTTGTTGTAACTCTGTAAGGCACCTATTTTTTTTTTTTTTTTGTATCACCTAGAACTGTGATGGCAAACCTATTAGAGCTCTCAGTGATACCAACGGCCTGTTTGGAAGGTGTGCTGTAGGGACACCAAGACTGTGCTGGAATGACAGGAAGATGAGGTTCCAGGATAGGAGAGCCCTGCATGATGCAGTGTTATTCCTGGATGGTGATCACGGCTGACAGTGGGGTAACCCGCAGTCCCCACAGGTTGCTTGTGGGGTAGGAATATGGCTGGTCCACCCAGGCCATTCATGGAGTGTGAGAGGGTGGACTCGGGCAGGGAGGGAAATTTCAGGTTCTTTTTCCTGAGAACAGATCCAGCCTGAATCAAAATAGGATCTTGTGTTGGTTGTGGTTGCTCGCTCTATTTCCTGTTGTGAGGGGGGGAGATGAGACAGTGGACAGGAAGCAAGTCCACTGGGCACCGGCTACCGTGGTAGCCCACTCTGTCCTGGTTTGCAGTTAACACTGCTTGCTTGAGTCTTGGGACACTGGTCACATGCACACATGAGTTGGATGAAGCAACTTCATTACAAACGGGCAGTCAGAAACCAAAGAAGCCTTCAATTTGGGGTAAGATGGTCCTTCCCAGAGGTGGATGTAATCTTCTGTGCATGTACCCAATTTACACCACTGGTGGGGGACCCTGTAAAGTCTCCCATCTCCAGCTTTATGCCCTCAGGTCTTGCCAACTACTGAGCCAAATCATCCAAGTGTATCCTATTTCAGATTGGGCGTACTAACCAGAGATATAGCTTAGTGGTACAGCATCTGCCTAGCAAGCATGAGGTCTTGAGTTTGATTCCCAATACCAAAGAAAAAAAAGCCTACAAATCAAATTTGGATGTCTTAACAGACTTGATGGCTCTGGCCAGTTCCTAACTTAATTGGGTTGTGCATTCCTAAAGCATTCTACAGTTATTCTTGAGAGAGACAAGTAAGAAAGTGGGGATTACTGGGTTGGTCCAAGGGCTCTGGGAGAAAATCCCATAGAGAGTTAATAGATAAAAGGAAAGGTGGAAGTGGTAGCTGCAGTTTGGCCTTAGAAGAAATTAGATAGATACATGTAAGGAGCTTAAATTAAATATTAGTTGACTTTTTTCCTGCAGGGTTGCATACTATTTCCATAAATGTTGGGTGATAGGTTGGGTTCCTTGGAGCATGGCCCAAGGAAAAAGAGAAAAATCAGAAGGCTCGGGGTGGTTGTAGGATGGTAATAGAAGCGGAGCCTCTGGAGGGAAGGAAGAGGAAGACTCCGGCAGGAGAAGGCAGGCTGCAGGTGGCCTTGAGGTAGCCCTTCTTCCATTGCAGGAAGCTCCTCCGCAGCTAGAAGGGCTTTCCAAAGCTGTCTTGAGCTGGGGTGAAGGAGCCAGGTCTTTACTCAGATGCAGACTGGTCAGGGCAGCAAGCTGCCTGGAGGAGGGGGTCTGTGGCCATGGGGAATGCAGAGCACCACCCGGGGGGGGGGGGGGGATGTCAGAGGGCAGCATTCCCAGGCACCCAGGGAAGCAGCTCAGTGCCTGCCGGCGAGGGCGAGATCCTGAGTTCGATTCCCGGTACCAGAAAGAGAGAAAGGAAAAAAGAGAAGAAAAGAAAAAAAAGTCCTAACTTTCTCACATCTTTGGACTGATGTACAAAATCATAACCTTCAATTTTCTTTCTTTGGTTTCTTTAGAGTTTCTCTTTCTAGATGTAAATGTGCCCCTGATGGGGCACAAAATCGAGCCACTTGTTCATGAGGAGATGGGTGTTAGGAGGAAGAAACCTCAAAGGGGGAAAGAGGGACACCTTTGGTCAGTTTGTAAGTTTTATTCAACTGTAATGAGAAATGGTGACTTGGAAAGACTGTGTTCCTGATTTAGAGGTGTTCTTGGTTTAGCTCTGTTCTGAAGGTCATGTTGAATATTTTCTGTTTCAATAAAACCAATAGACCCGAGTTGTGGCAGGTGGGGGCTGGGGGTGGTTTGAAGCCTGTGAGTCTATCCTCGACAGCTGCTTCAAGTGCGGGCGCCGTAGAGAATTACAGACCTTTAGCGCTCTCTCGTGGTAAATTGGTGAAATGAACTAGTAGTCTGCTGTAAATACTTTTATCAAGGTTCTTTAGTTCCATTGTTTTCACGTGTTAGTGTAGAATTCTTATCCGAACCAGGCGTGGTCGTGCTTGCCTGTAAACCTAGCACTTAAGAGACTAAGGCAAGATGATTGTGACTCCTAGGACAGGCTGAAGTACACAGCAAGAACGTGTCCTGAAAACAACAACAACAACAATAAATTCCTGGGTAGTTATATATTATAATACAGCTTTTCCTGTATATAACTATTTTGAACTAGTTTGTCAGGTAGCTGAATAATTTGATTCTCTAAGCTAGAGGAACATGGTATTGGGAAGTAGGGGAAGGGAAAACAGATCAATGAAGACAGACACCAGCCTCTTAACTGCTTGAAAACTCCTAAATACCACCTTACGGCGTTTGATAGCTCCTAGCTGCCTCTACCTCAGAATTGTTTGTAAGATTTCCTCCTTGAGAAATTAAGTAGCAATCGCAATGATGGCAAGTGTGGCCCGAGGCAAGCGATCTGAAGGAATGCTAAGTGCTTGTTATTTACGAGGTTTGAAAATGAAATTAATTTGTAAGAAAATAGCACAAAACGTGAAAGGAGATCTAGGAAATTATCTTTAGTACGCATAATTTAAACCATGGTGATGGCAAAGAATATTACAGGGTCACATGCCTCTTTGCAAGCGTGGATGCACTAGGCCCACCCCCAGGGTGGGCAATGTCTGCGATGATGGCTCAGAGGTTGACAAATCTTAGCACCCAACACTTGTGGTCACTACGGCAGGGAAGGGGACTGTTCGCAGAGAGGTCTCCGAACCCTGAGGCACATTCATGGGCCCACAGCTTGGAAAAAGGATGGTTAAAAAAAGAAAAAGGCTGTGACTGGTTTTGAAGGTGGCTTATAATATTGGGCTCCATCTCTCCAGAAGAAGAAAAATGATAGGAAGGGGCTTATGTTTCCTTCATGAGAATTTGAACACAAGCAGTATTAATTAAACATCTTCATTTTACTGATGGAGAAACTTGAGCCAACATTGATTAAATTACGCCAGTATTCAGTTGCACAGCTAAGAGTACAACCCACATTTTTTTTTTTTTAATTCCGGAGCTACTATTCCTTCTCAGTATTACTGTTAGCCAAAGGGCTCTGTGTTTTTGCAGCAATTTAAAGTGCTAGGAAATGAGCTCACATCTGCACCCAGGAGTTTGAATAGATCAAGGAAGACTATTTAAATAAAGACTAACAGACCTCTATATTTTCTTTATTCTAAGATGTATTTTTTTCCCACATCTTACCGTTCTGAAATCAGCCTGAGACTTATAATCAATGTTAACATGTAATTGCCACCAGGCCGTTGAGCAAGTTGTAAAGTGGTCATCTTTATATGCGAGAGCCGGCACTAAGGTTTTCCTGTCATAGATTATACGATCGGTAACAGTAAAACACTGACTTAGTTTCTGAAGGAATCGTTTATCTTCGAGCAGGGTGAAACTCAACTAAGTAAGAAAGCCCTAAACTACAGTTTAAACACTAAGATTCCTCCACTGGACTCAGAACTGAGGGGCTCAAGATGCTAAGAAGGGGCCAGGCCGCCTGTGATCACGAACTTCAGGCCCTTTTAGGGCCTGCCATACTTTAATCCCAGTTTGACTGGGATTGAAAATGTAAAGACACAAATGTATGAATCCCTAAATTTTCCTGTGCGAGTGTACGCGTAGCCACGTTATGATTTTGTTAGTATTTTCTAATTGCTGAACATGTGACACCAAGTTCTTCTGCAGTGAAATTATTAAGCTGATCCTTTCAAAATCAGTAGCATGTAAGACGAGAAGCCCTTCACATTTTGTTTTGCTAAATGGATATTTATTTAAAGACTTTGGGTCAGTAATTCTGCTTCAGTAAACAGCACTGTGTATGAAGAATGGGAGCTCTGAAGCCACGCTGTGCCTTGCCCTGCGGCGAGCAGTGCCACGCTGGCACAACTTACCTCTCTAAAGGTCAGTTTTCTTATCGAATATTAGAATAACGTGGATGTTGCAGGAGTATCGTCAGTCTTAACTAAGATTATGTGCATAAAATGCACACCTCGGCGCCCGACAGTATGTGCACAACCAAATCTGCCATGAGAAAATGAAGTTCCACAAAAAGATTTGTTAAGAAATCTTGACTAGGGCTGGGGGGATAGCTCAGTAGAATAAGCGCTTGCCTGGAAAGCCCAAGGTCCTGAGTTCAATCCCAGTACTGAAAAAAAAAAAAAGAGAAAGAAAAAGAAAAAAAAAATCTTGACTAGAGGTAAATTTCTCTGATTTGCTCCCATACAATATAGACTGCATTTCTTACCATTTTAAAAAATTAATGTCCCATCGCTAGAAGATTTTGAAAAGTCTTTCACATTTTGTTTTGCTAAATGAATATTTATTTAAAGACTTTAAAATATAGCATTGTGTTTTCAAATTCCAGCTTTCTGCTTCCTCTCCTTATTCCCATCTGCCTCGTAGAGCAGTGGCAGCTAAGAATTACTGACCCAAAAAGTGGAGTCCAGGAATCTCAACATCACTGGGATGCGCGCCTCAGGTTCATACTGGGAACCTAGCTGTCAGTTCAAGCACTTCGCTTACTGGTCTCGTCATCCATATACTTGCTTGACACACTGGATAGAAAGAGGTGCACAGTGGCCATCATCTTGCTTACAAAGATTTATCCCAAATAAATATAACAGGACAACATGTGCAGACACCCCAAAGCCCTGTGTGCAAGTGAATACTCCTGACACATGTCAGTTTGCAGAGAGACACCAATAATCACGAAGCAAAAGGTCACGCAAATCCAGCCCAACCTGTTTGGAAAAACAGGCTGGAGAGATAACTCAGTGGACTAAGTGCCTGCTTAGGCAAGCATGGGGGCTGGGGTTCGATCCCCAGCACTACATGCTGAGCTGGACACTGAGACCTGGCATGGTGGCACATGCCTGCAATCCCAGTGCTAGGGAGGCTGAGACAGGAGGATCACTACGAGTCTGTGCTGTGTAGTGAGACACTGCACCAAACAGATAAAAAAAAAAATTCTTAAAAACAAATTACAAGATACTTTTTAAAAGCTCTGTGACCAAATAATTTAAGGAAACCATAGACCACATTTTATGACATTCCTAGGGAGACACAAAGAGAAAAGATGTTGGTGGCTGCTGATCACGTTCCTGTCATTCGTCCTCTTTAAATGTTTCTAAAACGGCACCAACCACTTTGGGTTGACTGACTTTTTCTGATTTTATGCTAGTTTGACTTTCATGTAAGCCTAAAATTTGCTTCCTACCCAGTGTTCAAGAGTGGACTCCCAGGATTCTTTTATAGCCCTGTTACCTTTTCTAAAGCCACTTACCTATTTGCATATCTGCTGCAACACAGGCCACTCTAACCTTTCCTGGCTGTAGGCGCCTTGTGAGACAGATCGCTTGTGAGCTTTGTTCAACAACCCCAAAAGCAATCAAGTAACCACTCTACTGCAGAGGGGAGAAAGGACAGGGTTTCTTGGCCCAGCACAATGGCGACGCCATGGGAAAATTCCAAGAATCTCGAGAAGTGTGGGCCTCACCCCATGTTGCCACACTGCCTCCTCACTAATCTTTCAGATTAGTTCAGCCTAATGAAAACCAACAACATATAAAGAAAGTAATAATACACATTGTCCATCTTTCACGCGCTTTAGATCACTCTGCAGGTCCCGGGTCAGCCAAACAGAATTCTCACGAAGTCCACCAAGGTCTCCTAGGACTGCTTCTGGCGTGAGTGCTCATCTTGGGGAGAAAAGGAACTGATAAGGATCTGGCGGGTTAGAAGCCGTTTTTTTTTTTTTTTAATCAGAGAAAGTACAGAAGGATATTCTTTCCAGAGGCTCAGGAATTCCTACTCTTTTTTTGATTGTGCTTTTTAGAAAAATGACAAAAATTTACAGTTCTTAGAATATTTAAAATTCATTACTTATCATTACTTAATGAATTTATTTTCCTCCTGTGAGAGGAAAATTTCTTTTTCAGGAGTCTTAGTATTTTTCAAAAATACACATGGCTCTCATGTGTTCGTATGTTTACCAGCAGTGTGCTCTTTGATGGAAAGTGCCCTTATATTTTCTCTTCTAGTTGAAATTATAAGTATGGCCACCAGGAAAAAAAGAATTGCTTTTCTTCTTGCTGCATAAAAATAGGTCAAGTAATTTAAGCCAGTCCACTGCAATTAAAATTCTGACATCGCCACTGTTCCTTCTATTCTTGGGGGGGAGAGACAAACAGAACACATGGTAAGGGGGGGGGGGGGGCTACCTGACCTCCTCCTGAGTCCCAGCCTGCCCGGAGCGTAGCTCCTGGTGATGATGTTTCAGAAGCCACACGGAACATCTTTCTGTGCTACAAAAACAATACCCTTAGAAAGGAAAAAAACTGTCAGCGACTCGGACCCTAAATTCTGTGAATTGTAAGTTTTATTTGTTTGGAGTCAATGTGATCTCCCAGGTTTATGTTAAATGTTATTGACTCCCTTAGTAACCATCGTTCATGCTCATCGAAGATTCTGTGGCCCCTTTCACAAGATTAGAGCCAGTGGCGCGGCCACATTCCAGCGTGGGTAATTGCATTCCACATTCCTGGATATTTTTCTCTACCTTTCCAGCCTCATGCCAACAAATGTAGTGTTACTCATTACCCATAAGCAGTTCTGCGGAGGGGGAGCAGGTATTTGTTTCCCTCCTATGGTTGCTAGTATTGACCCCAAACCACTGCTCATAATGCAGTTTGAAAAAGAAAATCTCTTAGCTAATGCATAATTTGAAATTTGAGGCAAATGTCATCCATCCACACTTAATCATAGGTTAAGGTCTTTGGTTAATAAAATACTCTTATTTTCACAGAGGGTGTTTATTCTGCAAACTTCTTCGATAAAAAAAAATGGTGATGCAAATATACATTGTTTGCTTCAAGGGGAAAAAAGGCCAAAAAGAAAAAAAAAAAAGAACAAACAATAAAACAAAATCCTCCTGAGGAAACAGTTTTGTTTTGACCTTCTAAACAAATTCCACCAGGGGGCGAAAACACCTAATGGTCTGGAACCACAAAGTTTGTATTTCAAAGCCAGCCACCCATAATAGATTAGTGGATTAATATTTTGCTCTAAAGTATCTGGCCTTTAAAGTTGACATCAATTTATAGCCATCCCAGGCGTTTACAGTAGTAAAAGTCACGGAGACCGTAAACTTCCCAATAGGTATCAGCCCTCTGGGACTTGCGCTGGAGCCTAGCACCCCGCGAACAGTGGCGTTTAGGTAACTGTTCTTTACAGATCCAGCCACAGCTTTAACATCTCTATCAGCCCCAGCAAAGATGCCACCCGCAGGGTCTTCCCAGGCACATGGCAGGGGTAGGCTTTTTTTTTTTTTTTTTTAATTCGGGCTGTTTTCCTGACTCACATCAGTGAAGCCCTGCTGTTCCTCATCATTGATCTCTCCTTGAAAATCAAGCATGGAGTGTCTGTATTTTTGGGCAAACCTTACAGAACAGAAGCTCTCTTGTACCATAGTAGAACTTTCTGACAAATAGCCAAGGTACAGAGGTCAGATTTCCCCATATGCTTATAAGCAACCTAGTAGGGAGGCAAGACCACAGAAGGGTGTGCAAATGTCGCCCAGCAGCCGGTGATCTAGGTCACTGTACAGGTTTCATTAATCAGATTCTTCAAACAAGGACTTATTTTTCTCTGCTTAAAAGACCCACTGCTATCACGTAGAATCTGCTCAATTGCCGATCAAGAAAGAGTTTTAATGAAATAGAGATCATTTGAGTGGAGGGGTGGAGGTTCATTTGTATTTGTCTGGGGACAAATAGGGCTCTTAGCCAGCTCTGCTGTTTTGAGTCTCTGGTGGCAGGGATGGGTCTAAGATCTAATAATAGCTCCTTGGGCTCTGCGTCTCCCATACATGTTCCGGCGTTTGAGCAGCAGGAGGAATTTAGTGACAGCAGGTGTTGTGGCTTATTCCCTGGCAGAATAAATGGGGAGGGGTGGTGGCAAGACAATTCTTTTGCTTCTTCTTTATGCAAAAACCAATGTCTCCAGTAGCTTTTTTTTCTCCCCTCTGGCACAACTGAACAAGAGCTAGAATTGCTGTATTAATATGTATGTAAACATGTTTTTTTTTTCCACTTAAACCTGGGGGTGCAGGCGAGAATGGGAAAGGGAAAGGGAAAGAAAAACTTACTGTGAAAATGCTTAGCTAGGAAGATTCATAGCTGACGGCAGCTTTAGCACTGACCTGTCTCAGCTGAGGAAAACTTTGGCTTTCACTGTTAATGCAGAAATCTGGATACAATTTTAAAGTGGCATGAAGAGTTTTGGTTGATTCAGTGTGTTCTGAATGAAATTAGCTACTTAGAACATCATTTTTAATAAAGTACCAATTATACAGGTGTACAAAACCCATTGAAATGTGTATCTTAATTTCACGTCTTACCTTGGAAACAGAATTATATTGATTGCAGGTGATATGAACTATACCTAAGTCAACCTAAAAGTTGCCACACTTCAAGCAATATTCAATATTTCTCTACGCCTGTCTGATTTATTATGAAATACGGGATTTAAGATGAGAACATAACTCTAAATGAAATGTTCTTTTAAAGCATTAGTTCTAAGATTTTCCTCAACCTGTATTTTTTTACTCCCCTAGTAGGTTAAGTGCATTTTTTTCCTCACATCTAAGCGTGTTACTCTAGTAAGATAAGCCATGAAAACAAGGAGAAACATAAATCTCCTTTTACCTGGAATAATTTGAGACTGTAACAATATTAGTTTCCTTATATAAAGCAAAACTTGACGTCCCATAGCCCTGGTCTGGTTCTGTTGATAGCTCATCCAGGTAAAATGAAAATGATCTTATCTTTGTGTGCTTTGCACCCGGTGCATGTTAACAGAAAGCTCAGAATTCTAGAAAACAGGGTATACTTGAGAGGGAACATCTTGTGAAGACTGTAATTTGACCTTGGAATCAACCTGAGTAAATTTTAAATATTATAGAAAATGGCAAGCCTCAAGGTGGAATTCTATCCCCCTTCCTCAGAATTATAAGCCAGTCAGAAGCAATTGCAGAGATTAAGCTGGAAACATGTGCCTATCCTTAGCACCTTCCTGAGAAATAAAATTTGTCACTAGAGATAAAGGTAGGTTTATATTTAATGTCACCCCCATTCAACATCCAGTACATTATTCCAGCTACATTCATTGAATCTGTTGAATCTGGGTATAACCCCAAACACTTGGTTTACCCTTGCCCCCCACCCCTCCAGGGGTAAGATATTTATGTTTAGTATTGCAAATCTTTCTAACTCTAGAGTACATTCAAAACTGATGGCAATTAAGGAAAAAAATGTAGCATTTGACAACTTTGCAGCTTTTGATTAAACCACACCAAGAGGCATGTTACAATAACAATGAAGCATTAGGCCAATTATGCTAAATCCTGCTCTCTGCTTAAGCTCATCATGACCTGTTTTAGTGTCCTGTAACTTATCCTTTGGAATGCTTACTCTCATCAATAAAGTGTTCAACTTAAAAGCAGGGAAGGAAAAAAGGAAAGAAGCCACCAAAGGGAACCACCCCCTTCCCCAATGACTTCTAGAAAACAAGTATTTCTTAACCTTTTATTGACATTGGCAAATTAAAATAGAATAAATTAACAAGTATTTTTTCAAAAAAATGTTTTGTACAAAAATACTGTCAAAATTTCCTAAAAAGCTTTCAACACAGTAGTATCTTTTCATGTACTGAATATAACTATTAGCACAGTGTCAAAAATGTTGAAGACAGAAACAAAATAAAAATCTGTGAAATGTTTGCCACTGACGACATTCCACACCCTATTGTCTGTACATATGGGGGAAGGGGACAGCCAACTTGAAAGTGGTCAGGACTTTTCCTGATCCAGAACGGTTTGGCCCACATCTGTGTAATCTTCCAGTTTAGCATATTTTAAAAATTAGTCTGTACTCAAATGCATAGTTTAGAAAAATGAAGCGAGATGGCAGAGTTTGTGCAGTAGTATCTGCCCTTCATAGTTCATGCAACCAGCTAATGCATTTTTTTTCCTTACACTCCTAGATCTGAATGCAGTTCAGTCATTTGAAACCAGCTACAAAATCCATAAGATGAAGCAGTTTGCCAAGATTAATATCTAACAGTTGAGCACTGGAGAAAGTGAGGAAATAAGGAGTAAAAACAAACAACGAAAAAGACCAAGTTAGCTAGATATTTCAACTACATAAGGGGGGTGAATGTCAAGGCTACAAAAACGAAACAAAAACAAAACAAAACAAAACAAAAGTGGCAGCATTTTTAAAAATCAATTTGTACAAGTTTATAGTTTACTTTGTTTCCAAGTTCTCAAACCTTTCAGGATCTGAAAAGTGAGATACTGCGTCTAGGGGAATGTTTTTTTGTTTTATTTTTTATTTTTTAATTCACACCGAAGAAGAAGTTGAGGGGTTGATTTCTTTCCACGGGGCTGGATCGAGTCAACAGCTTACTCGGCTCGGCTGCTGTTTGCACACGAAGTCCGTCATAAAATCAAACTCGTTTTGGCCCAGCCAGAGTTCGGGCAGCTCCTTGATGCGGTCCAAACCCATTTCTATCACTAAAGACATGAGCACTTCCTCGTCGATGAAATCAGTGTCTATGACATTGGGCGGCAGCATTGCAGCAGGGACGTGGGCCACAGAGGCGGGCATGCTGCCGCCGCTACCGCTGCCACCGCCGCTGCCGCCGCTGCCGCCAGCGCCGCCACCCGAGGTGCCGCTCGGGGTGCTGCTGCCGCCCGAGCCGCCAGGGGTGCTGCTGCCGCCGCTGTGCTTGGGGTTGCAATCTCGGAAGTGCTGGTTTGTCCCGTTCATCTGGTGGCCTGCAGCGGGGTGCAAATCCGGCATGTAGTGGTTGTGGGGGTAGGGATGATGGTTGAAATACTGGTTGTTGAGCTTCTGCAGCTGCATGCTGGCGGGCAGAGAGCCTCCCTGGCTGGCCACCGGGGGCCCCATGAACTGGGAGTTGTTAAACCTGGCGGCGGGGGCCAGCGCGCTCGGGGGGTGCCCGCCGTTCACAGTCCCCGGCCCCATGGCGTGCCTGATGCCGCTCGTGGCGTTCATGGTGCCCGCGCCGTAGTGTATGTGCTCGCCCATCAGGGCGTTGAAGGCGTGCTGGGGCTGCTGCTGCTGGTGGTGATGGGGGCTCGGGAACTGCCCCATGCCCATGCGGTGGGCAGGGTGGTGGTGCAGCCCGTTGGTGCCGTCGGCGAAGCGCCCGTGGTTCATGGCCATCATATGGTCTGCCATTTCCAGTTCTGAAAGTGAAAAGGGCAGACGCTCAGACCCACGGCACACGTGCCGCCCACCGTGGCGCACCCCACTTGCTCCCGCCTCTGCTCCCTTACGCTCCCCCAGCCGCTGGTCAGCTGCGAGCGAGCCTCCACGCCCGGGACCCCACTCGCGGTGGCCCGTGCATCACCTTGGCGGACCTGCCACCACGACAGAGCCCGGCGCTGCACGGACAGCCCCTTCCCCAGCGGCCCGGGTGGGGAGCGCCCGAGCCCGCACCCCCCCTGAGCTCCCCGAAGTGGCCTAATAAAGGAAGTGCCCCGGAGCCCCGCCGCTAACTTCAGGCTTTCGATCAGCCCTCCTCATCCTGTTGTTGCACATCCTGTTGTTATTCCCCAGCTCCGCCTCGCGCTCTTCCTCCGGGCAAACCCAGCCCGCGGAGGACCGGGCTCGCGGGAGCCCCAGCCGGCGTCGCTCACCTTTCGTCTTCGCGATGTCGGCTCCGGAGACCGAGGGCGGGATCGTCGGGTCCAGGACCGGCTCAGCAGCGCATAGAGGGGAGCCTTGCGGGCGTGCGGGGCACTCGCGGTCGCCTGGTCGGTGCCGAGCTCTCGCCGCGGCCGCCGGGGCAGATTCCGAGCCGTTCCCTTTTCTTTTCCCTCCGCTGCGCTCCCAGCTCGGCAGGACCGCCCGGCAGCTGCCAACAATGAGCTGTGTTTCTCAGGGCTTCGGCCACAGCTAATATAAGGGATTTCAGGAAGGGCGGAGCGAGCGCCTCCCCGGAGGGCGCCGCGAAGACGCGGATCCTGGATCACAGCGCGCGCGGAGCGGGCGGGCGGCGGCGGCACGTGCGCAGAGGCTGTGCGCCCAGGCGCCGCCCCGCCGTCCGCTTCCTCCGCTCGCCGGAGCTCTGCGCCGTTCCGCAGCTCGGCATAGGTTAATCCTCCCGGGCCTTCTTCCCGAAGGTAGTCTCACGCCGCGCTCCAGCCAAGGCCCCACCCTCCAGCGCTCCCGGCTCGCCTAGCCATCCGCCCTGCTCTGCTCGGGGAAGGGGGATTTGCCCGGCGCTCCCTCTCTTCCGAGGGTCCTGCAGCCGCCTCCCCATTGCAGAAGCCTACCCGGGTTTCCAAGAGTGCTTGCGTTTTCCTGAGTTTTTTTTTTTTTTAAACCCTGCAAAACTAATGTCCTCTCCTGGGAGCGCTTTACTGAGCTGAGCCTTTGTGTTTTTACAGGGTCAGCAGGTAACTCTAATCTCGATCTATTCTGCATGTAGCTGCTTTTTCTCCCAACTCCTTTCAAGGACAGGAGCTGGGGGCGGGGAGCGCTGCAGGTGGACAGAGCGCGTTCGCAGGCCCGGGCCCCTCCACTCCGCGCCCCGGAATCCGGTCCGCACTTTGGGACCCGCTCACTGCTCCCGAGTACGTGTGCTTCTGCTAAGTTTGCGTTTGCAGCTCTTGGTAGCTTTGGCATCCGAGCTGGGGCTCTGCTCTGTAAACAAACTCGGCGATCCTCGTCCCCAGATCCACCTTTTTGCACATACACAGTTACTTGCTTCTGCTGTTGCCCTGGATAGGGAAGTGTGTGTGTGTGTGTGTGTGTGTGTGTGTGTGTGTGTGTGTGCACGCGCGCGCGCAAACTTGCACGGGCTCCCTCTGGGCTCAGCCTGACGGTTTGGGGTTGATTCAGAAGCAAACGGTTTGTAATTAAGAAATTCGAGGGCTGAGCTCGCTGCTGTTGTTGGAAAAGGAAAACAAATAGATAACATGGTAATCGCTTCGTAAATAAAGTCGTTCTAGAGGTGGGCACGTAGCGGCACGTCCAGTACGGCGCGGAGCGCGCACACACTGCCGGTACTCTTCCTTTTCAGTGAAATTGTTCAGTGGAGCAATAGGCGATAATAATAACCCTGCTTGCAGTACGCGGCACAACGAGCCGGCTCGCCCATTTGGCTCATTGACTTGCAAATAAAACCCCTAACACCGGTCTGGGCCACTACCCAGTCGGAGCTCTCCTGCTTTATTACCCAGGGAAGCCGAATTGTTTTCCCAACACCATGATGAGGCTGCTCCAAGCCTTTATATTGCTTTTCGGTAAAATCGAGTTTAGCGCTCCGAATAAGGACTTCAAGAGCCGAGTTGTTTCTTCATAGCTCGATAGCCATTGAAGACTTCCTGCTGCGAAGAGCCGGTTCCCCTCCCCCTCTGCTTTTTCTTCCTTGTAGCTCACGGACTTTTTTTTTTTTAAGGCCTTATTTCTCGAGGGCTGGAAATTCTGATACATTTTCCCAGTAAGGAATTTTCAAAGGAGACCTAATCCTGATTATTTTTGACTGTTATCACTCCGTCTTCCTCTACTTAGGCATGTTAAAAAAAATAAAAGTTGTTTCTGTCTCACTCTCCTTTCCTGTACTTTAACATTTATAAGTGCATGCAAATAAATTTAGAACTTTAAAAATACTTGGTTTTAGAGCTCTAAGCCCGGGACAAATCACATTGTTAATTGCAACAATTTCATATTCTGTCAGCCCTTCACCTTTACCTGTAGGTCAGGCACACGTGGTTACAGAATTAGAAGACAGTTGTAAGGGCCACTTTTTATCAAAAATAGATTACAAAAAATTGGTCAGCCCCAGTTTCAAACATTGGATAGTCCCCTCTTGTTCTTCACAGTCTTTCAACACAAGGAGCAGCTTTTTAATGTGGAATCCAGTTGCTTCTTGCAACCTTAAGGAAAGGTGCAGCGTTATCCAACTCTAGTGGTTCTGCACACTGTTGGGAAATCTCTGGAAAGGTCATTTGCCCATACCCCACCTCTTCAGGGAAAAAAAGAAAAAAAAAAAAAAACTTGTGAGCCAGCTGGTTGGAACAGACACGCTTTGTTTAATAATTTTCATTCATCCAATGGGAGCGCTTCTCAAGTGCCAGCCTCTTCCTTAGTGCCGGACATATAAACAAGATAGGAGGTAGCAATCTGAAAGAAGAGTCAGACAAGCAGGTCTTAGATGTCCTGTGTCTTAAGTACCACAACAGTACCGATGCCAGGCCGTACTAGAACACTCAAGTAGACCCCAAAACCTGTTTTGGGGACAACTGAGAGGCTTTGCAGTGAACACTGTGACTAAATTGAGCCTGAGGATGAGTAGGCATTGAGCCTATGGGGGCAAGAGTTGAAAACTCTTGGCAAAGAAGAGAGAAACAGATTGGAGAGGTGTCCTGAAGCTGGACCCTAAGGGCTATGTGTCTCCGCAGATTTGAACTGTGTCTGGTGACACAAGCAGATGGAAGCTTGAGAACCTGGAAGTCAGTATTATAAAAATGGTTTAAAACAAGACTGGAAGCAAGGGGTAGAGGAAGGAGGTAGTTACAGGAAGCCCCATGTAGTAGGGGCTTGTCCTGTGAAGCTGGTAAGGGAGTATGCAATCTTGGATCCTTCCAGTAGTAACCTACCCCTGACAGAGCAGAAGTTATTGTCCAACAGTTCTGGAGGCCAGAGGTCAAAGATCAAGGTGTGAGTAGGGTTGGAAATGGCTGAGAAGGTAAATATTTGCCATGTCTGTTATCTTTTGGTAGTTTGCTGGCAGCCTTTGGTATTTTTTATAACATATGCATCATTCTGATCTCTTCCTCATTTTAACCTAGCATTTCCCACTGTGTGCATATTTTTCTCTGTTCAAATTTCCCCTTTTTTACAAAAACACCAGTTCTATTGGATTAGGACCTATCTAATGACTTCATTTTAACTTGGTTCCTTTTATAAAAATCCTGCTTTTATTTTATTTATGTTTATTTATTTAATGTATTTGGTACAGGGTCTCACTACGCAGTATGGACTCGCCTGTAATGTGAGCACTGGCGTTACAGGTGAGCTCCACCATGCTGAACTCTGTGTGGCTCAGTGCACCTGGGGCCAGCCTGTGTGGCAAGTGGTGACAGGAATTAAACACGGGTCCCTGAGCTTGGCTAAGCAGATGCTTCATCTGCTGGCCCTCAAAAATTCTATTTTTAAATCAGATCAAATTTTGAACTACTACAGGTAGGACTCTAGTGTGTCTTTTTACAGGAACATTATTCAACCCATAGTAGTGAGACAATACAAGGTCTGTACTACTGAAAAAGAAACAGCCTAGAGTTTTCTTTCTAGGTGACTGGCCCATGCTCTGATTTCTTCATGTTCCTCACTCCAGTTCCTCCTGAGGTCTTCACTGCCCCACCCATATGTCATTATCCTGCTACTGAACTTTTCTCCTTAGTGTTCGTCCAGCACCTGATAGGCCGTACAGCAATTTGACTATTTACTGTCTTCCACCCTAAAACAGCAACTCCAAGACAGCCCAGACAGGACCTGTTCGGTCAGTCAGTGTCAGAAACAAGTCCTGACATGGATTAGACATTCACAATGATTGAGTGAGTGAGTGAATGAGTGAGTGAATGAGTGAGTGAATGAATGAATGAAATAGAACACAGGAACCAAAGAAATTCAAATCAAGGGTGGGTAGATTTCCTGGAGGTTATTATAGAGGCTGAAGGTAGGAAACGAAGAATGGCTGTTCACCACTGTGTACGCGGTGGCCTGTTACTCAGGAAAAACCTTGCCACAATGACCCCGTGGGGTCAGTAATGGCAGAAGCTCCCTTCTGGTGTGAAGTTTTGAAGGAAATAGGCAGTGGAGGAGGCAAGTTTCCAGCTTTCGCTAAAGTGTGAGTTGAGAAAAAGCTGACTGAACGACCCAACTTCAAAAAATGTTTAGACCGTAATGTTAAGAGAAATTAATCAGACATGCAAGGTTAAATATTGCATTCTTTTTCTTATGGGAAAAACCCAAATTATAAATAAGAGATAGATAAATAAATAAATAATAAGAAAAATAAGAGATAGATAACAGGAATTAGGAGCCAGATCTTTCTCAAAGGGAAGGGATCAAGAGATGGAGGGGGAAGGGAGAAGAAAGGCAGGGATGAAAAAAGGAAGTAAGATGTGTGCCTATACAACTTCATGCTGTAAATACTGTCTGTGTACTGCAAGTGCATTGTAGTAAAAATAAATAAAATTCATTCCCGTTTTAAAGATATTTTAAAAGTTCATAGTTGTGATGTGGGTGGGTTAACAGTAGGGTGGGATCTAACACTGTTTTGTGTTTTACCTTAATCATCTCACTAAGTCTTTAAGAACTATGGGAAACTTTTCATCACTGTAGTATAGAAACTTGAAATTTGGGAGTTTTTAAAATGAGAAGAAAAAAAAAAAGAGAGAGAAATCCAAAATAACAGCAATAACAAAAGCTATCTCTGGGGAGAGGGATATATCTCAGTGGCTCAAGCACCGGCCTGGCAAGTGCCAGGTCCTGAGTTTGATTCCTGGTACTAACAAAACAACAACCAAAAATCCCAAAAAAACCCTATGTCTGATCCTTTTCATAGTAGATGGTTGTATTCGTTTTCTTAGAGCTGACATAGCAGGATGCCATGTTTAAACAACAAAGATTTATTGTATTTTAATTAATTTCTTTTTAATTTTGAAAGGGAATAAATAGTAAAAAATTAATAAATAAATAAAACCAAGTATCAGAAATGATGCAGAATTTTACTAAACAAAATAATAGGAATTCAATAATTGTTGCTATATTGCGTGTTGTTCTCAAATTAGTTGAATAAGCATGCAAAATTATGTATTGTAATTCTTTTTGTACTTTGTCCTCAGAGAAGAATGGGGTAGAGGAGAGAAAGAGATAGAAACCCTTGGGCACATGGTTAATAGAGGCAGACTTCTTAGAAGTAACCCGGCACTATGTGCAGGTTGAATAAATAATGTCTTACATGTCTGTATAAATGTCAAAATAATATATGTGTGTTACTTTTATACTTGTGCATTTCGATCTAATTAATAACATACAAACTCACTTGAAATCATTACTAAACTCATAATAGATTTTCTGTTTTTTGTGTTTTCTCTCGTTCAATAGAAATTAAGTCATCATCTTATCAGGACAGGAATCTCTAAACTCCTGAAGTTGATGCTGTCTCACCTACAGAACTGGTTAGAGATTCTAGAAGGTCATCTTCCGTGCTCCTAATTTGGCAGGCTAGGCCTGGGGCCCGAGGATCTGTGTATTTTTGAAAGGGTCTCAATTGGTCTTGATGTTTAGATTTCTAAGTCAGACTTGTCCACAGGTATATAAAAACTGGGGTTTCTAGCATAGGGAGTATGAATTCAGTATGCACCTTGTTCATGTTTAAAATGTCCTATCTTGTCCCTCAGATTGTGACCTGTCCCCCACTCTTCTGTTCTGTCTTTCTCATCCTTTAACATTCAATTAAGATGGCTTCTTTTCTTTCAAGTATTCTCTGATTTCCCAGATGGAATGAGTTCCTACTTCCTTGGTATTTCTAGGGCATTTTGCTCAGCTTTTCCTGTACGACCTATTCTGACTTGAGTTATGGACATTTGTGCCTCTTTGTTACTTTTTCTTTCATGGCGTGGGCTCCTTACTGAGCTCCAAGGGGCTGTGCAAAGTCACACACAGCATAGGCTCAATTTTGAGCGACTTTGCTGAGGCTGTCACAACAAAATTAGATGGGAAGGCCTAGACCACAGTGATTTATTTTCCCACAGTTATGGAGGCCATGAGTCCAAGATCAAAGTGTCATCAGGTCTTATTTCTTCTAAGGCCTTTCTCTTTGACTTGTAATTGTCGGCTTTCTTGCTGTGTCCTCTCATGGCCTTTTTTCTATGTGCGTGAATACCGAGTGTCTCTCTTGTATGTATACATTTTCTTGATTTAGGGGCCAAGGAGACAGCTCAGTGGAATAAGTGCTTTTTTCCTGGCAAGCGCAAGGGCCTGAGTTCAATCCCCAGTTCTGAAAAAAAAAAAAAAAAAAAAAAAAAAAAAAATTTCTTTGATTTATAAAGTCCTGTTAGAATAGGACCCACCCATGGTCTCATTTAATATCATCACCTATTTAAAGACCTTCTCTTCAAATAATGTTGTATTCCAAAGTACTTGGGGTTAACCCTTCAACATGTGTCACACTGTATATGCAAATTATTTTTAAGTTAGTTAAAATTTTATTAGTCTACATCTTTAGCTGTAAACTAGGGAGTGTCCAAGTTCATTCTAAAGATGGATGAGATCTTATAGAATAGAGGAAAAAAATTCAGTGACTTTTAATAATTAAAGAAAGGCTCTATTGAAAAACAGAATTATATTCAATAAGACATACTGCAGATTCCACAAAACAGTGACAAACTACATGAAGATTAGTTGTGCAATTACTGAGTAGATATAACAAGTTCCATAAAAAAATTTGCAGATCATCCTGAGCTATTGGTTGGTTGAATCTGGGGCAATGTGGGATGCTAATATTAAAGAGAAACAGTTTAAAGTGCATTAAGAGTAAGAATACCACAATAGAGTGACAAATAATCCTTTTGCTACACTTGGCTTTTCTTAGAGATCATGATTGGTATGTAACTTTACTTTTTAATAAGGAGTTACAGAAACCAAAGAAGGTTTTTTTTTTCCCCCTTGAAGGAAATATATTTTAAAGGGATGGGAAATGGGACTTATAATGGCTATTTAATCTGGAGAAGAAAAGGCTGTCAGGTGACTTAATACATATGTTCTGGTGTACACATAGGGAAACTAAAATGGTGGATCCTTTCCAGATGTTTTCTTTTTCCACTGAGACAAAGAAAAGAGGAAAGCATTTTTAAAAAAAGAGCTTTCGATCAGTGGTTTCCAAATTGTGTTCTGCAGACCTGAGTATTCTCAGTTTCACTTTTATGTGCTTTAGATATTAAGTGTTTCTGTTTTATTTTGTTTAAAAACATTGTTATGATGTTAAACAGTTATGAAAACTAATGCTTTAGATAATGCATAAAAATCACAGACCTCTACTTCTGGGTGGGACTTGAAAAAAAATAACCATTTATCCTAACTTCTTCATTCTCCACATGAACAATCTGAGGTCCTCAGAGGTTAAGTGATTTGCACAGAAAGGACTTCCTAAACATCAGGATTTTAAAACACCAGTGCAGATTATTAGAGGAAACTGTCTTCATGAAGACTTCAGGAAAACAGGGTAGAGATGTGTTGAACACTTTGGGGAAGCACTTCCCAACTGGAGTTCTATATTACATGTAGTGTACTGTAGAAGATAGTAGCAGAGTCTATTATAACTTCTACTTTTAAAATTAAAAGTTGGGGGCCAGAGATATAGCTCAGCGTCATAAGCGCCTGCCTGGCAAGTGCAAGGCCCCGAGTTCGATGCCAGTATAAAAGAAAAAGAGGAGCCTTGGGAATAGCTCAGTGGTCCAAGCACCTGCCTAGGCAAACACAAGGAACTGGGTTTAATCCCCTGTCCTGCAGGCATGGTAGCTTATGCCTGCAGAGCCACCACTGGGGAGGCTGACAAAGGAGGACCACTCAGGAGGGGGATCACAAGTCTAAGATGCATACTGAGACCTTGTACCAAATACACAAAAATTTTTTTAAAAGTTGCAAATAAAATAATTTAAATTTTTTTTTTCCTAGTTCAACTGGGAAGTTTGAGAGTCTCTGATTTTGTGCTGAGCAGCACACCAAGCTGGATATAAATAGTTGGTGAGCAAGCACTGTGGAGGGCCACCAGAGCAGCTCTCCTTGAAAGAAGAGCGACTGTCTCCATTTTGACTGAGCCTGACGCTATTTCCTCATATTGTCATATACAGAGCTGGCCAGGACTTCCTATTATCCTTCAACTGGCCTTAAGCAATGTGTATTGGTCTAGCTGAGGTGCTGGTGATAGTCTCTGAAGGTGGCATGTGTGTTTCCCTGGTAAACCTGCTGCTCCTTAATGTGAGCGGGGTGGAGACAGGACGGTAGAGCTAATGCTTTGCCCCACCAGCTGGGATTGAGCCTCGAGATGGAGGCTGTGACTTCCTGAAGCTTGAAAGACTACATCAAAGCTGAAGCACCAGACTTCCCAAAAGATTAAATACTATGTAATGCAGATTACTCTCTCTGCAGATCCTCTCTGCATATACCAGAGGTAAATTTATTTATTGTTATTTATTTATTATTATTATTGTTGAAGAACAAATAGCAATGAGACAGTTTCAAGACAAATTAACAGGACAGCTTCAATAAATTAATACATTGCAAAATGTTTTCATAATGCTTTGTTGTTGTACAAGGTGCATACATGATATTATACTTACAGACATTATTATAGCAGGTGTCTCTAATCAGTGAATGAAGGGAGTGTAGCTATATACTTATTTTTTATAGCTGAATTATACCACAAATTCAATAATTAATAATTTCTACCTTGTTATCTCCCTAGTGTTTGTCCATAGTACTAGAAGCCAACTTAATATCTTGTCCAACCACTATTAGTGCAAATCTTGATTTTCATAGAATTATGCACAAACATGGCATATTTATCCTAACTGTACTGTTTACACATCATGATTCTTTCTTTGTATAACCCCTATTTTTTGTCTAGACCTGTCAGAGATGAGCACTCCATTGTCATTAAACCAATTTAGGTGCCTGAACTCGGTGATACAATCCAACACAGTGCAGCATTCCACAATAATAGTGAGTTATCTGAAGAAGTTGTTGACTATAGCCATTTACAACTCAACTTATTATTATGGTCCCATGTTACATACTTCATTTTTATACTTTTCTGCTGGATGGTTAAGACCGAGATAGAGCAAGACCCATGTAACAAAAGATGCAGCTTTTGTTTCTGTTGAGGTCAGTGAAGTCCCCTCAGGGTTTATCTTGTAATCCTGTACCTTACTCTGTAGATCCTTTATCTGTGTCATCCATGTGGATGAGTCATGGCCAATGCTTGACCAGTTTGCTCTCTATGAGAACCTGAGAGAAAGTTTTCTCTCCACGTGACTCTCCCCAGGCACACTATACATCATCAGTCTCTTTCCTGTGGCTCCATAATTTCCTTGATCAGAAAATTTGGGGCACAACTGTTTCATGATGTTACAGTACAAGTTCTCCTATGCCTTGAGTCTTCACTGACCTTGAAAGGCTAGGGCCAAAATGTTGGCTGGGCTTGTGGCTCTTCTATTTCTCCAGTTTTGATCTGTGATCTGCTTAGTACCCTGCAGCATATGCCATTCAGTTTGCCCTAATTATCTGACTCAATTGTATTTAGTTGTTGTTGTACATTTCTATTTGTATTTCTTCTTTTGTGTTCTTATACTAGGGAGACTATATGATATTTGCACATGTGTGTCTGGTGTATTTCACTTATGAGAATATGTTCAAGTGGCATCCACTTCAATATAAATGCTTCAAGTTTATCACTATTTTTAGCTGAGTAATACTCCATTATATAGAAATGCCACATCTTTTTCAACCATTCCTCATGTGACGGATATCTTGGTTGTTTCCAAGATTTTGCTATCACAAATTGTGCTGCTATAAACATAGGTACACATATATCACTATGATACAATGTTTTCAGTTCCTCTGGGAAAATTCCCAGTAGGGGGATAGCTGGCTTGAATGGGATTTCTAGTCCTACTCTTTTGAGGAGTCTCCACACTGATCTCCACAATGGTTGTACCAGTCTACATTCCCACTAGCAGTGGAAAAGTGTTCCCTTTTCCTCACAACCTCTCCAACATTTGTTGTTCATTTCCTTATGATAGCCATTCCTTCTGGAGTGAGATGGTATCTCAGTGTTGTTTTTATTTGCAATTCACAGATGGCTAGTGATGTGGAGCATTTTTTCATATATTTATTTGCTTCTTTAATTTCGTCCTCTGAGAAGTGTGTATTCATCTCAGATGCTCATTTCTGAACTGGGTCTTTAAATTTGAGGCCCTGTTATATGTTAGTTCTTTATTTATTCTAGACAGCAGAAGGATTTTTTCAAAATTTGTGGGTTGTCTGTTCACTTTGTTGACAATTTCTTTTGACATGCAGAAACTCCTCAAGAAGAGTTGATCCCAGTTGTTGATTCTTTCAAGTGTTTCCTATGCAAATATATGTATCTTCATGAACTCTTTACCTACACCTGTGTCTTCAAGAGTTCCTCCTACTTTCTCTTCCAGGAGATTGAGTGTTTCTGTTTTAATGTTTAGATCTTTACTCCAGTTAGACTTTAGCTTACAGCATGGTGATAAAGCTGGGTCAAGTTTTAGTTTTCGGCATGTAGAAAATCATGTTTTCCAGCACCATCTGTTAAAGAGGCTATCTTTCTTCCAGTGAGCCCGTTTGGCCCCTTTGTTGAAGATCAGATGGCTGAATGTGATCGTAGATGGCTCTGCATCTTCTGATCTATTCCACTGATCCTCGGGTCTATTTCATTGCCAATACCATGTTGATTTTATCACAGTGGCTTTGTAGTATAATTTCAAGTCAAAAATTGTGATGCTTCCTGCCTTTCTTTACTGGCCAAGATTGCCTTTGCTATTCTAGGTCGTTTGTGGTTCCAAATAAATTTTAGCAATGATTTCTCTATATCTGGGAGGTATGTTGGTGGCAGTTTGATAGGGATTGCGCTAAATCTGTACAGCAATTTTGGGAGTATGGCCATCTTCACGATGTTGGTTCTTCCTATCCAGAAGCATGGAATATCTTTCCATTTTCTGAAATCCTCTATAATCTCCTTTCTTAGGCTGTTGTAATTTTCCGTGAAAAGATCTTTGACTTCCTTGGTTAAGTGAATCCCAAGGTATTTCATTTTCCGAGGTGCTATTGTAAAAGGTATTGTTTCTATTGTTTCCCTTTCAGTGTGCTTGTTATCTGTGTAGAGGAATGCTATTGGCTTTTGGTATTGACTTTGTATCCTGCTATGCCACTAAATTTCCCTATCAGTTCTAGTAGTTTCTTGGTGGAAATTTTGGGGTCTTCCAAGTAAAGTATCATGCCATCTGCAAATAGTGATAATTTAACTTCTTCTTTACGTATTCTTATTCCTTTAATTTCTCCCTCTTTTCTAATGGCTGTTGCTAATGATTCCAAGACTATATTGAACAGGAGGGGTGATAGAGGACATCCTTGTCTTGCACCTGATTTAAGAGTAAAAGATTTCAGTTTTTCCCCATTTAGGATTATATTAGCTTTTGGGTTGTCATAGATGGCTTTTATCCAGGTAAGGTAGAGTCCATCTATTCCCATTTTCTGTAGGACTTTGAACATGAATGATTGTTGGACTTTGTCAAAACTTTCTCTGCATCAATTGAGATGATCATGTGGTTTTTAGATTTCAGTCTATTAATATAGTGTATTCCATTTATAGATTTTTGAATATTGAACCATCCTTACATCCCTGGGATGAATCCTACATGGTCATGGTGTATGATCTTCTTGATGATTTTCTGCATTCTATTTGCTAGGATCTTATTGAGCATATTTGCATCTATGTTCATGAGGGAGGTTGGCCTGTAGTTCTCCTTTTTGATTGTGTCTTTCCCTGGTTTTGGAATCAGTATAATACTTGCCTGCAAAAATGATTTTGGGAGGACTGTTTCCTTTTCAATTTCATTGAAGAGTTTGAGGAGTGCAGGGATTATATCTTCTATAAATTTGTTGTAGAATTCAGCTGTGATTCCATCAGGACCTGGACTTTTCTTTGTCGGTAGACTTTTTATTACATTTCGTATTTCATTGGCTGTTACTGTCTTATTGAGAGTTGTTATATCTTCTTGGTTCAGTTTTGGTAATTTGTACCTTTCAAGGAGTCTGTCCATTCTTTCTATGTCTTCTATTCTGTGAGTGTAAAGATTCTCAAAGTAACTATTTATAATATTCTGAATTTCCGGTCTGTGGTGATTTCACCCTTTTCATTCCTTATTGCATGTACTTGAATTTTTTCTTTCCTCTTTTTCCTGAGTTTGGCTAGAGGCTTATCAACTTTATTTGGTCTTTCAAAGAACCAACTTTTTGATTTGTGGATTCTTTGAACTGTTTTCTTCATCTCAATTGAATTAATTTCTGCTCTAATCTTTATGATTTTTTCCCATCTTTGCGCTCTGGGTTTCATTTGCTCTACTTTTTCTAGATGTCAGAAGTGGAACATTAGGGTGTTTATTTGTTCCCATTCTGTTTTCCTAATGTGTGAGTTCATAGCTATGATTTTTCCTCTAAAAACTGCTTTCATCGCATCCCATAAATTCCGGTAAGTTGTAGTTGAATTTTCATTGCATTGTAGATATTGTTGAATTTCTTGTTGAATTTCTTCTGTGACCCAGTAACTGCTGAGTAGGGTGTTGCTTAATTTCCATGAATTTAGCAGGTTTTTCTGGTTTCTTTTGTCATTTACTTCCAGTTTCATTGCACTGTGGTCAGATAATATAATGGGACAATTTCTGTTTTCTTACATATACTTATGCATGACCTCTGGAGTAGTATGTGGCCTATTTTGGAAAGTGACCTGTGTGCAGCTGAAAAAAATGTGTATACAGCTGTGGTTGGGTGGAACACTCTGTAAATGTCCACCAGGTCCATTTGTTCCAAGCTCTGGTTCAGTTCTGCTACTTATTTGCTAAGTTTTTGTCTGGATGATCTATCGTTTTGAGATAAGGGGGTGTTAAGGTCTCCTGTCAAGATTGTGTTCTTAGATATTAGGTTTTTCATGTCCATTAAGATTTGTCTTACATAGTTGAGTGCTCCTGTGTTTGGTGCATAGATATTTATGAGTGTTACCTCTTGCTCTTGAACTTTTCCCCCGACCAATATATAGTGGCCTTCTTTGTGTCGTTTGATCATTCTTGGTTTGAAGTTGAGGCTGTCTGAGAACAGAATTGCTACTCCTGCTTTTTTCTGAGGTGCTGAGGCATGTAGTATTGTTTTCCATCCTTTGACTTTGAGCCTATGAATGTCCTTTTGAGTTAAGTGTGTTTCCTGTATACAGTATATTGTTGGATTTTGTTTCCTAATCCACTGTGCCAGTCTATTTCTCTTAATTGGTGAATTGAGTCCATTTACATTGATGCTTATAATTGAAATGTGTCTAGTTATGTTTGTCATGATATTTCCCTGCTGTTGTTTACTCCTTTGTATACTGTGTTTAATTGTCTGTCCTGTTTAGTGGGTTCCTTCCATTGTCATTTGTGGAGTTCTGGTCATTGTGGTCTCTCTCTAGAACATCTTTCAGCGGCCTGTGTAGGTATGTCTTTGTCATCATGAAATTCTTTAGTTTTTCTTTGTCATGGAAGTATTTCACTTCTCCATCAAACTTGAAAAAGAGTTTTGCAGGGTATAATAATCTGGGCTGGAATTTTTTTGTACAGGACTTGAAGAACTCTGCTCCATGCTCTCCTTCCCTTCATTGTTTGTGTAGAGAAGTTGGCTGTAATTCTGATGGGTTTTGCTTTGAATGTGAGCTCCTTCTTCTCTCTCGCAGCTTTCAGTATATTATTTTTGTGTTGGATTTCTGGGATCTTGGCTATTATATGTCTCAGTGTGTTTTTACTTGGGTTTAAGTTATTTGGTGTTCTGTATGCTTTGGTGACCTGAATGTTTGATTGTTTCCTCATATTTGGGAAGTTTTCTGCGATTACTTCTCCCCAAATTCTTTTTATGTCATTTGTATTGACTCCTTCATTCTTGTTGATACCAATTATTCTCACATTGTTCATCCTGGCATCATCTTGCAGGTGGTGGATTATTTTTTCCTGCATTCTTATTGTTTTTAAGAGATCCTTTCTCACCTTTTCACTAGCTGCACCAGCATCTTCAAGATCTGAAACTCTCTTTGCTTTCACTCAAACAGTAAGACTTGTAATTGATATTTTTAGGTCTTCTATATCTCTTTGACTCTGTTTCATGCATTCTATTTCTTTTCTGTATTGCTCATTCAAGGAATCCATCATATTTCTGATCTCAATTTTTCTATCCATGTCTCCTTTAGAGGTAGTTTTGATTCTTTTTCTGCAGTGTTTCTTCCAAGTTGGGTTTCCCAGCCAGGCATGGTGGCGCATGCCTGTAATCCCAGCACTCGGGAGGCTGAGGCAGGAGGATTGTTGTGAGTTCGAGACCAGCCTGAGCTACAAAGGGAGCTTAAGGCCAGCCTGAACTACATAGTGAGACCCTGTCTCAAAAAGACAAAAAAAAAAAAAAAAAAAAAAAAAAAAAAAAAAAAAAAAAAAAAAAACAAAAAAAAAAAAACCAAGTTGGGTTTCCTCTGTGTATTTCTGGGCTTGTTTCTGTATTTCAGATGCTGTGATTTCAAAGAATTCTTTTTTTTCAAAGAATTCCTTTTTGATTTCAGAAATATTTTCTGCTTTGAGTTCCTCATGATCTTTCCACTGTTGTTTCTGTGCTTCAGATGCTGTTAATTCATATGTTTCATCTGGAATAGTGGTCTCTGCACTTGTTCTGGGTGAGCATTGTTTTTCCACCAAATGTTTCTGGAATTGATTCTTTATTTCAGATATTATATACTCAGATATTTCTTTTTTTATTTTAGGAATAACTTCTCGTCGGATTTCCTCTTTATACCTTCGTGCTGTTGTTCCTTTGCTGCTGTATCTGTCAATTCATTCATTTCAGCTGCACTAGTGTCCTCTGCCCTTACTGGTGGACTTGCATCCTGGGATGCGTTTTTCTCCTTGTCCTTGTCATTTTGTATAGCACTGCCCTCTGACCTTTGGTGTAGAGCTTTGGTGCAGCTATAACCTTAGTGTGTTATGAGATTCGGGTGTCAGTCTATTAAGTTTGAGATTATCCAGGTATGCCTGTCCTGGATCTAGCTGTTGTGTTCAGTTTCTTTTTGCTGTAGCTCCTGTGGTTCCCCTCTGTTGGTTTCCTGGTCAGGCGAGCAGGAACTGAACTGGGATGCAGAGTGAGTAGTGAAAATTCCCACTATCTTGGCTGGCTTTGGGTTGAGGATCTGGAAAGTTGTGGGAGTAGGCCCTAGTGTGTCAGGCAGGTCACTCTCTAGGTGGGAGTGCCTGGGCTTTGGTGGGTCCGCTGGGCTCTCAAAAGGATAGTAAATGTTCTTATTCACCAGGTAGGCTGTGCTGGGTCAGCCAAGCTGTGCTGGGTCCATGGCTGCGGGGTGGGACCTGGGACCATTGGGAACTGTCTCTCTGGCATGGCGGGCCTGTAGCTCTCACTCACTGGCTGAGCTACCCTGGGTATGGGAGCAGAGGTAAATTTAGGCCACCTACCTAGCTCAGCTCACAGTAGTCACCTACTTCCCACAATTCTCTTCAATCTTCCTGAAGCCACTTCTCCACTGAATAAAACTGGGTGAGGCCCTGGGTAGCCCTCTTGCTTCTGGAAAGCCCAGAAGCAAGAGCCCCTTGACTCCCTGACAATTAAAGATATAATTTAGTGTCTTCATTTTCGCCGTGGGTTGCATGGAAAGTGGTAGGTTGGAATCATTTGATGGGATTCCAATAACGTAATTTTGGGATTACACATATTGGTTTTTTGGACTGAGACAAGGACCTGGAAGTGTCTTTTACAAGGCACCAGACTCTCAATTAAATATCTGTATTGAACAGGTGGTTTACAGTTTTTAAAACAATCTTTTATTTATTTATGTATTTTGTACAGGATTTCACTATGCAGTCATAGTTGTAGTGATCCTCCTGTCTCACCAGCACTGGGATTACAGCTGTGTACCACCACACCCAGCCTTGGTGGCCAGCACCACACCCAGGGTTCCAGGGCTCTAGGGCCAGCAAGGCATGTGGCACACATATGAATTTCACATTTGGATTATTCAAAGTTGGAAGATTTTTTTAAAAGATAATATATATATAATATAGTATATATACTATAGATAGATATAGTACTTAGTACAGGACATGCAGGGTGTTACCACACAAATCAAACTTGTAGTGACCCTTCCTATTTTTTAGCCTCCCAAGTGCTGGCATTATAGGGTTACACCACCAGTCCAGTCTCAGTCACCACTTCAGGGCACCCTGGGGGCCGGGCTGGCGTGGTATGCCGGGGATAGAACCCGGGCCCCTGCGCTTTGCTTAGTAGGCCCTTTAGTCCACTGAGATATCTGACTGGCCTAAGATGATTTTTCTAAAGATAGAAGATACTAACTAAGATAAATCAGTGAGAAATGTGGTAATTATTTGCGAATGATTTATGTTTTGCTCACATACTGAAAATTCTTACATTGCCCATTTACATAATTCCAGGACTGAGAAAATTTATGATGAAAGCAATGATGAGACACCTAATTTGGCCTTCAATTTATTAGAAATAATGATTCAACATAGTATTAAATTTATCACATATAATAATTATTGAGTTATCTTTTCAAATACTAGACTAAAACTATTTCCTTGATTTCATTATTTACAAGCAAAGCAAAAATATTATTTTAAAAATCCTTGCTAATTTTAAATTAAACAACTAAAAATGCCAGGAAATAAAAGTATTTCATGTTATGTCAGTTTCTGTTATCATAATATTATTGCATTTAATATATATTGAAATGTATATTTAGTCCAAAACTCAACAATAATATATTATCAGTTTTGAATTTGTCAGTTAGGCCTTTCACTATTATTTAATTGAAAATAAATCATACAATATAAACCTATTATATAAAGAAAAATCTGTATTTATATTTTTATAAAATGCTGCATTAAAATAAAATTCACAAAATAAAAATCAATAATATATATATCTGAAACATAATGTTTTACATCAACTCTGTTCTTTTTATGTGCAGTACAAAAATTTCTTAATATGACCTAAAGATACCTGAGTGATTCATGCTATAATACCAAAGAGGACTGACATGACAAAAATGTTGAAAAGTGCTGGTTCAAATCATCGTTTCTCAAGAGTGACACAGGAATCCCTTTCACAGGATGAAACATTTCTAAGTTTTCAAATTAATTGCTTGTAGTGGCCTATGAATTCACTGTTCTTAAAAAGTCATGTGTATTGCATATGTGTTAGAGCAATCTCTCTTATTAGTGTTAAATATTTAAAATGATCCTACTAGATGGCTCAGTGGAATAAGTGCTTGCCTGGCAAGCGCAAGGGCCTGAGTTCTGCCAAATCCCCAGTTCCGCCAAAATAAATAAATAAATAAAATAAAAATAAATAAATAAAATGATTCTACTACTTGACTTAGAAAATCATAAATGCACATAGCCAAAGATGCCATGGTATGTTTCTAATAATTAGTTTAAAATTATCATCCAAATGAAAACAAAAACTTAAGGGGTTCTAAAAAGAGGGCCAGGGGTAAAGCACGGTGGTAGGGTGATTGTCTTACATCGATGGGGGCCTATGTTTGATTCTTCAGCACTGCAATCAATCAATTCTTGAAGAAGAAAATAGAAACTTTGAAAGAATACCATTGACTGTGAAGGGTCCATTAGATGCAGTGAGATAAAAGCTAGTTTGGTGGCATCTGGGGTAAATATTTTAAATTCTAAAGCTATCTATTTCAATCAGTAATTTGAATCGATGCCCGTATTGGGAAAGTAATAGCAAGATTAGACTCTTGGGAAGTCTCGCATTAGCTGTTTCCTGTTAAGACAGGTCTCTTCCCTTCTTCCCACTGTCAGCTATATGACCCCAAATTGTCTGAGAGTTCAATTTTCTTTTGGTCATTGATTCATTAGTTTCTGCTTCAATGCTCTCAGAAATACCAGCTCTACAGAAATGCTTATGTGACTTGTATAATAAGTAGATGAAAATGATTTATATTAGGGTAGAGCTTATTTGTATTTTCTGGAGTGCTTATCGGCATTTCAGTGCTTTTAAGCATTTCAAACAACCTTGTTCACACCCTCAATTTGTAGTAAGCAGGGCTTTCTAGGCCATCCTGGTTCCTGGAGTCAGTGTGTGGGCCCAGGGAGGACAGACCCCCACAACTTTGAGATAAGATTATCTAGAGTGAAATAAGGGAACATAAACATCAAGATAAGATCGGCATCTTTGGCAGGAAAATTCCAGCTACCAGGCTTCTGGTGTACCTCCGGGGCTGTGATCACCAGAACTCCAGGCCCTGGCAGGGTATAATCCCTTTGTAAATTAATCAGTTGCTCTTTCCAGCCTTGTGTGAACGGGATGGGTGTGAGTACCAGTGAGCTCTGGGTGGATGGGCCAGCTGAGCTGAAAGCAGGCCTCGGCTCGGGGTGGCATCACAGAAAGAAAGAAAGAGGGACAAGAACTGATCTTCAGCTTCCCTCTCATCCTCTTATTTCTGGGTTATAATTGCAATAGATATAACAGAATGCACAATTTTGAATAAGCAGAATGCTACTTACTGATCTTTCAGTGCGCTGTGTCATTCTATGAAGCTTTACAGTGATTTTGCTCTGGACAGGTTAGGTCCCCCATTATGGTCTCTGTTGTATACACAGTCAAGGGTCATTTAACCACAGGGACTTGTTCTAAGAAATGCATCATTAGATTTCATCAGCACACAAACATCCTAGAGTGTGCCTACATAAACTAAGATGGCTAAGATGTCACGGAGCAATCGGATCTTACTGGACCACTATTGCATATGTGTTCCAGTATTGACCGAAATGTCCTTACACAGTGTGTGACAGCAATACTTTTCTCTCATAGTCCCTCCCATAATGTGTACTTAATATTTATTGTGTTTCCTTGATTGCTGTCTCCTTACTGGCAGAGACCAGCCACTGTCTTATCCCAACTGCTACATCATCAGATCCCCAGTGCAAAATGAGTACCTGACTTAGGATAGGTGATTAGGAAACTAAAATTTTGAGTTTCTTTTACTTTTGCAGTTTAAGCAATTGAGATAAAATATTTTTAAAAATTTGTTCTGAAATTGAAGGGGCCGGGGAGATAGATCAGTAGAAAAAGTGCTTGCCTGGCAAGCACAAAGACCTGTGTACAATCCCTGGTTCCACAAAAATAAATAAATAAATACAAAATTTTTTAGTCTTCTGGCTTGTCAGTCTATTTTTTTTAAATGTATTTAGTGCAGGGTCTACAGGGTCTCACTGAATAGATTGGACTCAAAATGATCCTCCTGTTTTCAGCCTCCCAAGCACTGGGATTACAGGCGTGTGTCCCCGTGTCCAGGCTCAGTCACTGTTTCAGCGTGCCCTGGGGGCAGGTCTCTGCGATTGCCTAAACTGGAGCTTTAATCCACTGAGCTGTTTGTCCAGCCCTGGCTTGTTGGTTGATGAACCCTCAAGGTTTCCCAAAGAAGTGCTAATCTAGGTTGCATAATTTAGAGAGATCATTTGTAAAAGTGAGTTTTGATTATATTTTCTATATTTTCAGTCCTTTATCATCTTCTCAAGATTGCAAATTCCCCTAATTCTTCTCTGGACCACTGTATTCTATTTTGTATTGGCTTTGTGATACAACTTAGTAATGCATTACCAGGAAGAAGAGAATTCTGAGGAAGAATCAGCTCTTGGCCTGGAGGTAAGCTCTTTCACATCTGAGAGGGAGGACGTCACAGAGGCAGGCCCAGCAGAAGAGGAAGCGGGTCCTTCTCTCTGGCTCCGATGGACTCATGCCTTCTCAAATTACGTGGCAGGAGAGTGCAATGATACCTTCATGAAATGTTAATGTAGATATAAGTTCCAGAACAGCAGCTGCCAAAATGTGATCCTTTTTAGGGTTTTTTGCTGCTCGTGGAGAGCGCGCCTTGAAAAGGCCAGAATAAGGCAAGGAAAAGGGTCCAGAATTCAGCAGGTGGGATGAATTCTGCTATCTGTGGATCTTGGGCGATTAGGTAAAAAGTGCCAGATCAGTTGGCGCTCACAGGGAATCAGTTTCCTACATGCCAACCTCCCCTCCCCACCCACTGCCACCATGTGGATGCCTTCAGGCTGGGTCCTGTAATTTATTTTAGTGTTGTAACTCTTAGCATACTGTGAATTCATTAGATTTTTTTTGTGTGACTCCCCTTTTCATTTCCCTTTCACTATACTTGGCTCACAGGGACAGATAAACTCAGGAGAGACAAAAATTCTAATAAAGAAATGATAATTTTTGGTGATGGTTTTTTATTTTTAAAGATAAGGGCTTAGTATACAGCCTAGGATGGAGATCCTCCTGTCTCAGCCTCTCAAGGCTGGGATTACAGGTGTGTGCCACACACCCAGCTATAGAAGCCATTTTATCTTTTTGTTGTTTGTGGTACCAGGATTCAAACTCAGGACCTTGTACGTGTCAGGCAGTGGCTTAAGCTGCTGAGCTATCTCCCCAGCCCACACTGTATCTTTTAAAATGTGGACTTAAAATTTAACAGAGTCTACAAATTATATTATGTATGCATTCATTTGGTAAGCAACAAAGGAAATCCATTGGTTTTACAAAATTCTTTTAAAGTGTTAGTTGTCTTTCTTTTGTAGAAGGGGGACTCTCCCGGTTGCTAAATATGCTTGTGTATTAAGTGAGGTTTGATGCTGTACAGTGACCCATTACTTTCTGATGATTAACATTAGTGGTCCTCTGGTGGGCCTCTTTACCACCAAGAACATACCCCTGAATCATACAGGTAATGCACCCTCCTGTGTGATGTAGAAAGGCTCTAAAAGCTAAATGGCCTAAACAGACAGAGCTAGGAAGTTTTCCACTTTCTTTAGATTCATCAAGTTACACCTGCCAACCAAACTCTGAGGAATTTATCTAGTAGTTAGTGTACAAAGTTGACTATAAAATACTGAAAAAGGTTTCACAAGCAGGTGTAAAAATGTGCCTGATTTTAGGCATACCACGAATGCCAATTATGGAGTTTATGAACTAGATTGGTGAAAGCTGTGAGGTGCTGGTGGCAAGGCTCATGCAAGCCATCTTGTCTGCCCCATTTCATTTAGAGATCAGAGAAATTCAGGCTCAGGGAGGTTCAATGACTTGTTCAAGGTCACAGAGGGGATCAAGAGCAAAATGTGAGAGTGGCAGAGGATGAAGTGAGCTCTCGGTAGCGTTTGTGCTCTGCTGTTTGTGTCCTTCTGGTGAGCCTGAAGGGCTGGGCTATGTGCCAACTGCCACCAGAGAAAACCCACAGGAGCCACAGACTACACGCAGTGCAGACTGCAGGCTGCTGCCCTTAGGCTGGTGGGTGCTTAGGAATATGGCCAGGGCCTTTATCTCCCCGGACTCTGTAGAGCCAGCTCCATATCTGGGCTTGGGCTGGGCTTTCTGTGTAGGTCAGGCTGGTGGCTAGCAGTGTGCCTGGAGAGATGGAGGTTTAGGGACCCGTGCACGGCCCAAGGGACAGAGCTCATTCATGTGCTGCTTTCAGGTGTGTTGCTTTTAGATTATTTCATGAAAACCATTTATAAGCCGTGAGTGGTGGCGCAGGCCTGTAATCCCAGCACTTGGGAGGCTGAGGCAGGAGGATTGTTGTGAGTTCGAGACCAACCTGAGCTACAAAGTGAGCTTAAGGCCAGCCTGAACTGCATAGTGAGACCCTGTCTCAAAAAAAAAAAAAAAAAAAGAAAACCATTTATGATAGGAGCCATGGTTTAAATAATATGGGGCGCTGAGGGTGGGAGGAGGAAACTGACACAGCGCAAGGTGGAAATCAGGGCTCTAAGATCCCAGATCACCTGGAGATAGCATTATAATTCAGACTCAGGTGAAAACTGCTCCTAGGACTTAAAGAATCTGACAAAGGAAGTGCCTTATCAGGATTATACTGAACAAGTAACAAGGCCCTTTATCAGTGCTAGAGAGAACACTTGACTAGCTTTCTGCCCCAAACTCCTCTGTTTGCTAGAAGTTTCTTTTACTTTTTATATCACAGAGGTGAGGAAAGGACTCATGGGAAGCTTGAAGTATCGTGACACATAGGAATCACCCTGTATAAGTGCGTGCAGCTAGGAAGGGTCACCCACACACTAGCTATCTAGAGAAATAACTCAAGAGACTGCTTAAACCCAAGCAGTTGAGAGAAGGTGGAGCACCCTGTCTGATCCAGGTGACCAGACTGCAAACCTAAGGAAGGCTGAGAATACAGCAATGGGACTACTTTTGAAAAAAAAACAAAAACAAAAACAAAAAAAAAGACCACCAAGCACCAATGAAGGAGTAGACTCTCAACTATGAAAGCTAAAGTCCAATTAGCTGTCTGAAGACAGAGGTGGTAACTAGCACCTGTGCTCAGCCTGGAGTTTGGATAAACTGGAATCTGAGGAGCAAGGATTTGGTAGTGTTTGTCTGCTGTGGCCAAAATCAGGTGATCCCTGGAGAAGTGTCCGTCACTGTTTGGGAGCCATTGCTCAGTGGCCTCACCGTGGCCTCTGTCACCCCTCCCCCGTGGGCCTTCTCCTTAAAACGGACACCAAGGGAACCTCTAATAAATTATTCAACTTCTGGGAATGGGAATGGGGGACAAATGCAAGGAGTCAGTCATTGAACTTGCTGACTGTGAATTGAATAGTCACAAAAAACCAAATCCTTTCTTATTAAACATTAACATGTCTAGAGACGGATATACACATTTCCTTTAACTTCAGCTAGGACATGCCAGACTACATAAGGTGTGCTGTGTATTTTAAAAAGTTGAGCTTCTGAAGGCCCATAATCATATTCTGCAACATGGCGCCCACCCAGGATGATCTGTGGGGTTCTCCTTAGGGAGGAAAGAAGCAGTAGCTCATTCTCCACGAAGGCCGTGCTTTCCATCTCTAACGCCATCGGTATTAATTTGTCTTTGCCAGGGAGATTTCATCAGAAAGAGCTGTCACAATGGCTACTGTTCCAGAAGTACTCCTCTGATCTCTATGTAGAAGGGCAGTGTGTCTGGGTAAAGGGAAGGAGAGAGACACTGCGCTCATTAGGTACTGTATAGCATCTATTTGTTTCCTTACTCCTTGTTTCACCGAATCTCAACATCAGCTCTGCTGAAAAGACACAGCATTATCACCTGAGACCCAAAGAGGTTAAGTGACTTAACTAAGAACCCCCAGCTGCAGAGTGGTACAGCTGGGTTGGCAAATAAAATCTGCCTGACTTCAAAGTTACAAAATTTTCTATTATGGCTAATTATCTTTAAAAGATAGTGGGGCTGGTAGGTAGCATAACCCTGCAGTGCTGGCACTCAGGAGGCTGAGGCAATAAGACCTCCACTTTGAGCCTAGCCTGGACAGCAGAGCAAGTTCAAGGTCAGCCTGGACTTCAGTTCCTTATCTTAGAAACAGAAGAGCTGCAAGAAAAACCAAAAGCAGCAACACAAGCACAGGGTCGGGGTGGAATTGAGCTTCAGACCAAAGTTAAGTTTTGTGAAGTAAGGATTCAGAGAAACTGAGTCCAGGTGCTTTTGCCTGTTTTTTTTCTCCCTCCATTTACAAAAAATGAACATAATAATCAACATTGTTTTTACACAAAGAAGGAGAAAACACTTTCTCCTGCTACTCTCCGGCTTTAACTTGAAGTAAGATAAGTTTCCTGAGCTCTAGTTAGATAGAAGAGCCTTGATCTTTTGGACAGAATAAAATAGCAAGAGATAAACCACAAAAGGGGAGGAACAAAGAGCAGTGAGCTCAGTAAGTCCTGGTACATGCGGGATGCAAATTTTCCCAGAGCCTTCCAGTAACCAGGGCTTAGGAGAAGCCTCTGGTATCATGCGGCTTTCATTGTCAAATAAGGCAAAGGTTACTACTAGTACCACTATTATTAGAAAAGATAGGGCCAGAATCCCAGCCCTTGGGAGGCTGAAAACAGAAGGATCACTACGAGTTTGGTCTATGTGGTGAGACTCTGTAGATTCTGTACTAAATACAAAAAAAAAGAGATAACCTTTTAAAATTACTCTTATTAGTTCTGAGAGAAATTTCTGTTTTGAGTTTATCCTAAAAGGGATCTAAATGAGGTAAGTTAGAAAATACTAGAGAGAAGTTTAAGAAAAAGCCAAGATAATTTGTTTTTGTGTACCCATTATATATGTGTCAATACTGGCAAAGGGGTGAATTGTTTTTTTCTGGTTGTTTATTAGATTTGACATAATAAGTCTTGACAGATTGATCAAAGAGCTTTTCCTGAAGGCCTTTAATTGGTTTCTTTTATGATATTGCTCAGGCTAGATCTCAACACAAGTTTTTAGAAAGTGAAGTTCTTTTTTCCTTTGTTCTGCTACATTTTGAGTGGAATATTCCTAAGAAGTTGCATATTGGCTCCTTATATTTTATGTAAAATGCACACACACTTGTGCACACACAGGAAACATTTAGGCTCTTTAGATAGATAGAAGAGCCTTGATCTTTTGGACAGAATAAAATAGCAAGAGATAAACCACAAAAGGGGAGGAACAAAGAGCAGTGAGCTCAGTAAGTCCCGGCACATGCAGGATAAGATTTTCATAATGTTTTATACTTACATATTGACTACTAATATCCACTTGATAAATTACAATCAAGCAAATCCCTGTAATGTGACACATTTCACCATATCTTTTTACTCTCTCTCTCTGTCTCTCTGTCTCTCTCTCTCTCTCTCTCTTTCCAGTACTGGGAATTGAACTCAGGACACTGAGCTTGCCAGGCAGGTGCTTATGTTTGCTGAGCTACCTCTCTGGCCCACATTTCACCGTATTTTACTTCTGACCTGTCAAAATGTTATCTTTTTCTCTGCCTTGGTCCTTGGTGCAGCGTCCTCATTTTTGGACAGGAATTTTCTATGTGTTCCTTTCCACGCTTATTAGAGTCAGCAGATCCTTCTCCTTCTCCCTCTCCCGCTCCTCCTCCCCTCCCCCACCTCCCCCTCCTCCTCCTCATGCTTCTCCTCCTCCTCCTCCTCTTTTTGTCTTTTTAAGACAGGACCTTGCTGTGTAGTTCAGGCTGGTCTTGAGCTCCCTTTGTAGACCGGTCTGGTCTCAAACTTACAACAATCCTCCTGCCTCAGCTTCCCACGTACTGGGATTTACAGGAATATGCCACCAAGAAAGGCAGAAGATTATTCTGAATTATTTTTGTCCAGATTTCTCCTACACATGAATGGTATCCAGTGGCATTTTACACATGTTCTTTGAAGATAGCTTCTGACTGTAAGGTTTCATGTACCTCTAGACCCAGGGGTCTCATATGTGTATGTGTGCGAGCATGTGCACACGTGTGTGCTTGTGGCACGTAGAGTGAGTTTTTAATAAAGTTTTCAATAAGACAGGGGAGATTGTGTTATAACATGGAGAAGCTTAGAGCTGACTTCTAATACATTTTCTGTGCTTGTGAGGAAAGTGACTGATGCAAACACATGGAGGAAATTGTGTTGCATTACAGAAAAATAGCTTTCATGGAATACACAAAATATTAAAAAGAGAGAAGAAAATTGTCTACATTCCCTAAAGTTGACGCTATTTTTTTTTTTTTTTTTTTTTTTTTCTTGCAGTGCTTCAGAAGGGCCCTTCAAGGACTCCAGGGCAGTTGGGGGCTGGGGAAGACACATATCTCTCTCCAGCAGCTTTGCTTGCAGGCCTTGTGTCTAGAACAGGCACTTCTCCCTAGCTGCTCTCTGGGTGACTCAACTCCTTGGGCCGCAGGCAGCTGCCTTTACGAATACCGGAAAGATGAGCCCAGCACTCAGGATCACATCTCGGTGGGCTTCTGAGTGTCGCAGAGCCTCCTCTGTATTTAAAACTTTAAAATACAGCGCTTTGCCTTAGGCTGGAATCGCCTTCCCCTTCCCCCTCCAAATAGGCTCTCATTTCCCGGTCTCCTAGCTCAGAACTTTTATTTCAAGTGGTTAGAATATCACTCATGTTTCTATTATTATGAACTGTTCACTTTCTTAGAGGAAGAAGAAGACAGGGACGGAAGACCGTCCGTCTTGCTCAGAAGTCCTCCTGCGCCACCCCCTCGAGCTCCCCCGCTTAGGTGGTCTCCGGGTCTGCTCTCAACTCGCAAATTCCCCACCTTCCTGGGCCGCCTGTTTGTGTGAAGTGGAGAATGCCGGCAAAAGGTGTTTCCCAATCCCGGCTCTTCTGAAAGCCCAGCTGCTGGGGGTGGGATGGGGTGGAGCCCCAGCCGGGAAGTTTGCACCACCCCGCTGTCCTGCCTACCTTGAACTGCCATTCCCTCCCCTCCCAGCGTGAACTGGGGAAAGGAGACTAGGCTTCAGGGTGCTTGTGCATATCAAATACGACTTGATGGCGGCTCCTTCTAAGCCACTTCTGCATATCAAAGAGGGTTTATTTATCCCATTAGTTAAGTCATCACATTTAAGGGGAAGAGGCTTTTTACAGGTGCGGAGCCCTTCAGAGAGGACTTTTCATTCTCCCGAGTTGAGCTGACAATAAAGTTCCCACACTGGTTGCTAAGCTGATTTAAAAGATGCTTTGTTGTTCTAAGGAGAAAAACAAACACTTCAGGAAGAGAAACGTTCACAGAACATCGTGGCGATGGTGTGACTGGATGGAGCTACTATTTTGCTTCCCTTTAGCAGATAGGTCTTGGCAATCGAAAGTTACAGCTCTTAGCGCTGGGTGACACAACGTCTCTTTGGTGAGTTTACAATTGTTCTACACAATGTAGCCAACCTGAGCTTTCTAACCTAAAACTCATCATGTTATTCCCTACTCCTTAGCTTAATTTTTTCAGGGAACTGTAGAAGGTAGTACTGTTTTCGTAGCACAGCAGAGAAATTTTTCATGCCCTGGTTCCTCCATCCTAGCTACTTTTATTGTCCCACAATAAACGAACTTCAAGCACTGGTGATTGAGCACCACGCCACCGAAGGCCAAGGGTTTAGAATTGCTTTGGTTTTCTTGACTCAAGAAATAGAAGCTGTTGTTATCTCCATTGCATAGGTGGGGAAATAGAGACCTAGAGAGGTGAGAAGATTTGTGGGGAGTCGTTCGATTACCAGCTAGCAGCAGAGCTCGGCCCTCTAAGAGGGTCTCACCCCACAGTCTGTAGGTTTAGCCACTAGGCTGTGTTGCTTCTACTACTCAATGATAGTTGTTTCTGAACCTCACATTCATTGTCTCTCATGACTGGAAAGTCCTGTCCCATATTCTCAACTGGCTCCTTTTCTGCCCTCCACTCTACTTTTCTGGAAGCCTGGCCAGGCTCTATAAAGCAAAGTTAGGACACAGTCATAAAGCCCAACTCATGCATGCAGTCCTGCCCTTATTAGACTGGGCCAGGCTCCTGCACATCTTTATATTCCTGACTGAGAGCTCTTTGGAACAAGATAATATGTCTTTGTATCGCTAATATCTACTTCAGTGCCTACTATATAAGAAGTTGGTACCCAACCAATATTTATCAAGTGGAATGAATACAAGGATGAAAGGAGAAAAGCTGGGGGAAGGTAACCGTGTGAGGTCTGCTTTCCTTGCAGATTTTTACCTATTCTCCAGTGCAAACGTTCCCTTTTGTCAGCTTTCTATGCCCCTCAGGGTCCTTGAGGATTACAGTGGGCTCCTTGAGCTCTGTCAAGTTTTCAAAAAGGCTAACAGAAACCATTATGTTTTCTTGAGGTGAGTCCCTGCAGGCTAAATAAAATGTCAAGTTTCTTTGCTTTTGTCTCAAGTCACATTGTGGGGTTGGTGTGGTTAACAGATATTCTCTCCTAATGATTGAAAACACTGACTGGTATGCATGATAAATAAAACCATACAAAAATAAATCGTGTGTTGCTTAATGCTGCCTGTTTGATGGAAGAAATTTCTCAAAGATTGGGATCACAGGGGAGAAATATTAATAAAAATTGCTGTATGATGAAATTTGTGCCTTAGTTAATGGGTTTTTAATCTCATGGTCCCCCTTTTTAAAGAGCTATAGTAACTACCTTGTGATTGAGTTTCCTATTGAATGTATTTTTAAATCTTTCCATTGACAATTGTATGTAAGAGTGATCTGCTTTCTTCATTATACATGCATTGATCATCAGATTTAATATCACTTATTGAGTTGAACTCAAGATCTTTTCACTGTTGCTTTCTTCCAAAAAAATAGAAGAGGAAAAATACTAGATAAGAGACAAATGAGTTTTCGTCTCTCCTTTCTATGGCTTCTGGCCAGCATGTTTTGATTACAAAAACTGCCAGCAGACTAGTTTATAGAAATAAATTCCAAACCCCCAATTTGTCAGATTTCTTACAGACTTGTTTCAGAATACACCGTTATTATAAATGATTCCATCCCTGTCAGCGAAGGCCAAAGGTCCTTCATTAACAGTTCTGACTCTCACAAACCTTCACACAGACTCACTTGGTCTCATGATTTATTGTAAAACTTACTGTGTGTAAACATTGTCATAACCTTTCACGTAGTAAACTTGTAAAATTTTTTGTAACATCTCCCCAGTTTTGGCGGACACATCTTCCTCATAAATATCTTTCTTTCTTTTATCATTCTTTCCAGCCAACACTGCTCTTTTCTTCATTTTGGACCTCACAATGTCATAGTCATCAAGTTGCATAGATGACAGTAATCAGACCCTGGCATCTGCAGCACTAAATTCTCTTCCATCCCATCTGAAGTGCAGCTGTTATCTTCTCGTTCGACTTCAGCCTCTACGAAAACACTTGAGCTGTCTGTTCAAAAGCCAGATTGAATCCTACAAGTCCCCTGATTAGCAGTTTCTGAGCTTTCCTCGTTGCTGACATTATCTACTCTAACATTCCTTGATATGACATCCAAGATCCTTGGCAGTTTGTCTACAAGGCTGTTTCACCGTCAACTGCCCCTGAAGCCCGGAAAGTTCTCTCCCTCTAGTGACCTTGGATGCCTGTTGTTTTATCACAGGACATGAGCCCTTATGCCTGGAATGGTCTTGCACCCTATTCAGTGCCCACTTGTCTCCTTCAGTTCTGCTTAAATGTCATAACCTCTGAGAATGTTCACTAGTGTTGTAGCATAGAATATATCACTTTTGATTTCTATTATAATTAGCTCTTTTTAAAATGGTTTTTAATTATTTATTTTGGCGCAGGATCTCACGATGCGGCTTGGACTCGTATTGATCCTCCCGTCTCAGCTGCGCCAGCACTGGGATTACAGGCGTGCACTGCCACACTGGGGCTCAGTGGCTGGCACAGCATGCCCAGGGCTCTGGGGCGGGCGCTGCATGGTATCCAGCATTGAACCCCAGGTCCTTGTGCTTGCCAGGCAGACATTTCGACCCCCGAGCTGTCTCCCAGCCCCTAATAATTAGCTCTTTTTGTGTCTATTTCTTTCCTTCCTAGGAACTGTGAGGGCAAAAGTCAGATTTATTTATATTTGTACCCTTAGGGCCAGTGGTTTCCAGTCACCAGGAATCCTCTGAAACTCTGGGTCACTTATGAGACTAGCAGGGGACACAAGGAATATACCTGTTGAGGTCACAGGTATAAACAGAGACTTATCTTGGCAATCACTGTAGGATAAAAAGCTTAAGCTACCGTTGGGATGCTCCTAGGTTTACTTACTTTCCAGTTTTATCTTTTCTCAATCTTCTTCTCCAACACCCACTCAGTGTGAGTACATAGTCCCAGCAAAATGCTTCTGTCATCTTTGTCTCTCTGCCATGTCCACATGGATAATTCTCCTTTGCTGCTCGGGAGTCCCATGGGCACAGTTCTTCAGAGGACTCTCCGCAGATTGGGGAAGAGTCCGTGCAGGGTGCCCACTGTTTCCTACTACACCAGCTAGCTTGCTTCCCTGCTTTTCCCAGCTGGGGCTGGTAGGGGGCAATGGCTGTATCTTACTCATCTCTGATTTCTCATTACCCTCTACTACTTTAACAAATATCAATTCAATGTAGCATAAATTTGAAATTGCCATAGTTTGTAGATGGCAAGTTCAGCAAACTTTTTCTTTTGAAATATTTTTCTGGGCCAGGGAGATGGCTCACTAGAATAAGTGCTTCACTAGCAGGTGCAAGGGCCTGAGTTCACTCTCTGGTTCTGCCAAAAAAAAAAAAAAAAAAAAAAAAAATCCCTTTATTTAATATACATATATATGTAATTTAATATATAATATATATTTGAAATATTTTCCTTTTATCTATATCATCTATCTATCTATCTATCTATCTATCTATCTATCTATCTATCTATATCTCTGAGGGCTGGCCAGGTAGCTCAGTGGATTAAAGTGCCTGCTTAGGCAGACACAGGGGCTGGGGGTCCGACCCCTGGCTTATCGTGCTGTAGCCCCCTTTAGATGGCGATTGAGACAGCATGGTGGTGCATGCCTATAATCTCGGCTCTTGGGAGGCCGAAAACAGGAGAATCACTATGAATCTGATCTATGTAATGAGACCCTGTAGACCCTGTACTAAATACAAAAAGAAAACATATTTATTTGGAATTGTGGACAACATATATTAGAATATATTAGAATTCATATTGGAATTGTGTTGTATTTTAATGAATGTCAAATTACTATTTATTGACATGAATAAATCTGCTAATAATATAAAATTATGATTTTATTTGAAATGTTTCTGAACCTTTGTTTTTGCATCATTTTTAAAAATAGTTCCTATACATACAATCCTCTCCCTAGCATTCTGGCCTTGAAACAGTTTTGAGGGAATGTCCAGGGCCAAAACTTTTTTGAGGAATGTCAATCCCACATGAAATATTGTGGGAATTGGGGAAAAATTTTGTGTTCACAGATGACCCAGTGAGAGAACAAAGTGCTGTGTCTCCTTATTTCATAGTTATTCTCAGCACCTTCTTGGCTTAGTGCCAGCTGGCCTTCTTAAATCCAAACACTTGAGAAAGTGCTCAAAGTAGGGTGAAATGAGGAGAGACCCACACAGATGAGTGTGAGATACTGCACAGTCCTTTTTTTTTTTTTTTTTTTTTTTAAATACTTTTATGGAATTTAAATGAAAATTTAGGAATCACATGTGTGTACCCCCTCATTCCCAGTCCACCTCAGGAAAAGTAACCTACACTATTTCTTTTCTCCTTTTTCTCCCTTCAATCCATGATCAGAAAATGATCTTGTTAACACAGAGGAGCAGCAAAAGCAGGTTAGAAATTTCAACAGGCTCATGGGTGTGCTGGGCTGGTCTCACTGCTTCTTCCTGGCCAATGGTTTCTCCTACCTCATGGGACATTCTTGTTGGGCAAGGGAGAGAATCTGCCTGAAATTGGTCACAATCTCAGCATTTGATACTGTGATGTCACACTCAGACCTGTTGACAGATGTTAAGTGAAAAAGAAACAAAACATTGCCTAGTAATTTGTATCATGAGTTACATCTGGTCTTTTGAGTGCATAGACTTTGGCCGAAGGATGTAGAGAGTAGGAGAGAGAAAAACAACCATGTCAGATTAATGCATTCAAAAAGAATGGCTACTGGCTTTAAAAGAAAGATCTAGAATTTTAGTTGGTAACGGCCTTTATGGCAGTCTTTTGGGTTCTTCAGGGTTTGCTTCTGCCCCTGCCTCATGCATTACTTTGCTCTTCTGTTCAATCCATTCAGTACCTAGTTGGAAATCAGTCATCATGCTCAGGTTGGTGCCCAAGGCACTGAAAAAATGAAGAAAGACAAGCTCTTGCCAGAAGCCCATGTTCTATTTTTCTAGACTGGTTAGTGATGTTCTTTTAGTTATGTTCTTTGCTGTGGCCTTGACTCAGTGAAGAGGGTCCAGAGCAAGTTATCCCTGCTGTGCTATACTCTGAGTGAGCTACTTTTACACGAAATGGCAGTGATCCTGTCACAAGGCCCAGCTAATGGAGAGATTAGTCTGTCCTAGGTATCAAGCTAAACAAGGCCCAATGCTTTTTTCATTTAGTCCTCTTGTCTACCTAAGACGACATTAGGTTGAGATGAAGAAACTAGAGCAGAGAGAGGCACCAGGCAGTATGAGGGCCAATTGCATAGCCAGGGTATGCGCATCTCTGAAACTAGCTTCTTGTTCAACATGCAAGTCCCTGTTGCCCTGTATCTGTCTGACCATGCTGAATGTGCAGATATGGTTTGACTTTATGTTTTTGACTTCATGGTACGATGAAGTGGTATGCACTGGGCAGAAATTATACTATGGTTTCTTTAACTTAATTTAATTTTTTATATTTTTATTTTTGCCATAATTTTATTGAAAAACAAATAGCAATGATACAGTTTCAAATCACATTAGTAGGACAGTTTCAGCAGTTAATACATTGCATATTTTTTTCTTAGTGATTATTTGTTGTATAAGATGAAGACGTGATATTCTACTTACAAACATTGTTAGAACAGATCCTGCTATTCACTGAATCAAGAGAATGTAGCTGTATATCTATCTTAACTATTTTGGATCTATAGATATAAAGTGGTCATTCAATTGTATCCCCTTTTCTTGTTTAGTTTTGTCATTTAAATATAATAGGTGTGTGAATTCAGAAAAATATTCCAAAATAGACCAGTAGTTTGTAATAGTATTGGGTGTTCCATATATCTAGCAATGTCAGAAGTTGTTCTCTTGAGTCTTACAACTCAGCATAATAATATGGCTTTACCTCTTATACTTCATATTTATACTTTTCTGCTGGATGGTTAAGGCCAAGACAAAGCAAGACCTAGGTAACAAGAATTGTAGTATTTGCATCTAATTAAGCTCAGTCAAATCTCCTCAGGATTTATCCCGAGACCTTGTATCGCACTTTGTAGATCCTTTATCTGTGTGAGCCATGTGGATGAGTCACAGGCATTGCTTGACTAATTTGCTCAGTGTGAAAGCCTGAGAAACTGTTTTCACTCTATGTGATTCTCCTTAGGCACACTCTACATCATCAATCACTTTCCTCTTTGGTCCCATAATCTCCTTAATCAGAAAACTTGGGACACAATTGAGTTGCATGATGTTATATTACAAGGTCTCATATGTCCTGAGTCTTAATTGACCTTGAAAGGGTAGAACCAAAATGTTGGCTGTCCTTGTGGCCCTACTTTTTCTCTAATTTTTGGTCTGCAGACTTAGGTTGTTAACAGTCCAGAAGAGAAGCTCATTGTTATTACCATACAACCTAGGCTGTTGAGCATAACCTCATTATCTGTCTGAATATCAAACATCTTAGGCTTAACATGGAACAGGTATTTTTCATCAAGTATTGATATGTTAAACTTTAAGTCCCTACAAAATATATTGTAAAAAAATCTAAAAAGTTAAAATATATTTTAAAAATAGGAATAAAGAATTATATATGTATACGCATAAGTTTAGAAATCTAACCATATACAGCATCACAGCAGGACAGTCCCTCAACACCCCTTTTCCTGTCTCCTGCCTTCATTCACTACCCCCTTCCTTTAAAAAAAAATCTACGCATGAGACAGCATGGCAGCAACTGGCGTGTCATAACAAGCATCACGTATTCAGAAGACCAGAATGACAGGCACTCCAAGCATGAACCTGCTATTACAAATTGCCATCTTCAGTGCAGTTGCTTAGTTCACAGATATCAGCATATATAGTTAATCAGGGTGAGAATCCTTCCAATTAACTGCTGGATTCAAAAATCTTCTGAAGATTCTCATCATTGCCTTACCCGTCTTGTACATGTAACTGCATGGCTTTGCCTCTGTCATGTTTCTTAGCTCTTCTCCTTGCTCTCTCTTTATTGTCTAATCCTCAAGTTCTTACTTTCCTTGTAATTGTGTTATACCTTTCTATTTGTGATTCTTCCTTTGAGTTCTTATACTAGGGAGACTATATGATATTTACAGATGTGGATCTGGTTTATTTCACTTAGGAGTATGTGTTCAAGTGGCATCCGTTTAAATATGAAGGCTCTGAGTTTATCATTCTTTATAGCTGAGTAATAGCCCATTCTATAAAAATACCACATCTTTTTCATTCATTTCTCAGGTGATGGGCATCTTGGTTGTTGCCAAGATTTAGCTATCACAAATTGTGCTGCTATAAACATAAGTACACGTATATCTCTATGATATGATGTTTTCTCTTCCTCTGGGAAAATTCCCAGTAGGACGATAGCTGGCTTGAATGGGATTTCCCGTCCTAGTTTTTTAAGGAGTCTCCACATTGATTTCCATAATGGTTGCACCAGTCTACATTCCCACCACCAGTGGAGAAGGGTTCCTTTTTCCCTACAGCCTCTCCAACATTTGTTGTTGGTTGATTTCTTTATGATAGCCATTCTTTCTGGAGTGAGATGGTATCTCAGTGTTGTTTCAATTTGCATTTCATGGATGGCTAGCGATGTGGAGCATTTTTTTCATATATTTATTCACTTCTTTAATTTCATCCTCTGAGAAGTGTGTGTTTATCTCAGATGCCCATTTCTGGATTGGGTTTTTAAATTTTGGGGCGCTAATATGTTTTAGTTCTTTACAAATTCTAGAGAGCAGACCTTTGTCTGAATACTTATTTGTCAAGATTTTTTCCAAGTTTGTGGCTTTTCTTTTCACTTTGTTATAATTTCTTTTGAGGTACAAAAACTTCTCAATAAGAGGTGGCCCCAGTCATTAATTCTTTCAAGTGTTACCCATGCTATTTCATGTTTGTTCATGAACTCTTTGCCTACCCCTATGTCTTCAAGAGTTCCTCCTACTTTCTCTTCCAGGAGATTGAGTGTTTCTGTTTTAATATTTAGATTTTTAATCCATTTTGACTTTAGCTTAGTGCATGGTGATAGATCTGGGTCAAGTTTTAGTTTTTGGCATGTAAAGACAGTTTTTCCAGCACCATTTGTTAAAAAGGCTAGCTTTCTTCCAGTGAGTGTGTTTGACCACTTTGTCAAAGATAAGGTGGCTGAGTGTGTTTGTAGAGATTTCAGAGTCTTCAAATCTATTCCACTGATGCTCAGGTCTATTGTTGCCAGTACCATGTTGATTTTATCACAGTGTCGTTGTAGTATAATTTCAAGTCAAGGATTGTAATGCCTCCTACTTCGTCTTTGTTGCCCAGGATTGTCTTTGTAATTCTAGGTCTTTTATGGTTCCAAATAAATTTCAGGAATGATTTCTCTAGGCCTGTGAGGTATGTTGGTAGTAGTGTGATAGGGATTGCATTAAATCTGTACAGAAATTTTGGGAGTATAGCCGTCTTCACAATGTTGGTTCTTTCTATCCAGGAGCATGGAATATCTTTCCATTTTCTGAAATCCTCTACAATCTCTTTTCTAAGAGTAGTGTAGTTTTCCTTGAAAAGATCTTTGACTTCTTTAGTGAATTAATTCCAAGGTATTTCATTTTCCTCAGTGCTATTGTAAAAGGTATTGTTTCTATAATTTTCCTCTCAGTGCGTTTGTTATCTGTGTAGAGGAATGCTATTGACTTTTCGGTATTGACTTTGTATCCTGCTATGCTGCTGAATTTGTGTATTAATTATAGTAGTTTCTTGGTGGAGATTTTTGGATCTTCCAAGTAAAGTATCATGTCATCTGCAAAAGAGATAATTTAACTTCTTCTTTACCTATTCTTATTCCTTTTATTTCTCCCTCTTGTCTAATGGCTCTAGCTAATGATTCCAGAACTATATTGAATAGGAGGGTTGAGAGTGGACATCCTTGTCTTGTACCAGATCTAGGAGTAAAAGATTTCAGCTTTTCCCCATTTAGAATTATGTGATTTCTTTATTTTTAAAGAGAAAAAAGAAAGAAAAAGAAAAAAAAGAAAAAAGTAAAGCAAAATTTCAGATCAAGATACTAGGAGAATAAATAGGTTAATACATTGTGTTGTTACCTTTAAATTAGGTATTCAGAGATAAGATAGTGGCATTTAATTGTTCAGTGTTAACACAAACCTTTCTTTTCAGTGAACTAAAAGAAATTGATAGTATAACTATCTTACACACACACACACACACACACACACACACAGTGTTTTTGCTTTTCCCTTCCTTCTTTTCCACTCATTCCTGTACTATGAATTTTGACCTTTTCTCCAGATATGATAACCCACTACTATTGTGGACTACTAGACTATATTGGAATATTTTGCTGAATTAATATACCTATAATATTTGGATGGTGATGGAATACCCATCTCTGACAAAACTAAACAAAAAATAGTGATATACATAAAGGGCCATTTTGTATCTGTAGATACAAAATAGTTAGGATAGATATATAGCTACTTTCTCTTAATTCAATAAGAAGAAAGATTTGTACTAATTGTGTTTGGACAGGATATCTTGTCTGCATCCTGTGCTATGAATGACTACTATGAAGACAACAATATGCAATGTATTAATTGTTGTAACTCTCCTATCAACCTGTTTGGAGGTGTCTCATTGCAATTCTCTTCTCAATAAAATTAATTTTAAAAAGTTCAAAAACAAACAAACAAAAAGAATATGTGGTAATACTCACATACTCTCAGGACACTGAGCTGGGGGATGGTTATGGCCCCCAGCTGGCCGTCAGAACACGAGGAGCAGCCCACGTTGTGCGGTGTGCTGCACTGGTAAGCTACGGTGTTCAGTAGATGGGTGTATCACATACATTTTGAGCTTGCAGAATTTTCAACTTTCGGTGAGTTTCCTGGGATGTAACCCTGTTGTAAGGCAGGCAGCATCTGCCTCTGAAGCTTTCCTGCTCCCTGTCCCTGGACTTATGTCTCTCAAGGACTCAAGACTGAACTTTTCCGAATAGTTTGAGTAAATGATGTGCTACGAAGTGAAACACTCTAAAGACTTTTAGGATTACTGTAACTAATGAGTGCTGTGTCTTCACAGGAGGACCCTGGAAGTCCCTTCTGCTCTCTAGTTACTGTTGGATCCAGGCAAATGACTTATACTCAACGAATCACCCAGCTCATAGCCATAAGGAGTCCAAAATATGGATTCTCCCCATGACAATGGACTGAATGATAAGGAGCTGGTAGCCATCTTTTCAATGGAAATCTCATAGGATTTATTTATTTTATTAATATTATTTTTTAATTTATGTATTTGCTACAGGGTGCTATTCAGCTCAGACTCATAGCAGTCCTCTTATTTCAGCCTCCATGAGGTACATGGGATTGAACTCAAGTCCTTGTATATGCTAGGCAGACACTTAGACTACTGACTATCTCCCCAGTCCTATGATTTCTTTTTTTCTCTTTTTTTCGAAACCAAGGACTGAACTCAGGTCCTTGTGCTTACCAGGGAAGTGCTTACTCTACTGAGCCATCTGCCTATCTCCCTGGCCCCTAAAAGATTTATTATAGAAACAGGTTTCTGTTTCAGTGTCTCAGGTATTAAAGATAGAATTGAGGTAATGTTGATGTTAGAAGGAGTTTTTTTCTCTTTCTGGTTAACTCAATCTCATAGTTTACACCAAAATTATTTCCCTACTCCAACCTACTCTACTTGCCTTTAAAAGAACTTTGGACATTATGAATTATTGTGAAAATTTCAAAGGTATGTTGTGCTATTGCAATGGTCAGTAGGTTCCCAGAAAATGCTCTTATGGTTTGTGTCTAGTTGTTCACCCAAAGCGTCATACAGTCATGGTGCAGACTTCTAGAGTTTGTGATCAACACATGATCCACTGGGACTATGCGTGTACTACACCCAGCCCGGGTCAGAGAGCTGAATGCAATTTAAGGGACACAGACTTCCTCTCTGTAGCCATTGTTGCTGCTACTCCATTTTGCTCTCTGTTCCTGGCCACTGCCATGAAAGGTTGTTGGATGCCATGTGCCCCTCTGCCTGGGAGCCAGCTGAGTATGGACTGAAACCTCCAGTAACTGTTTCCTAAATAAACCTTTCCTTCCTTCATCTTGAGTGTCAGGTATTTGTCACAGCAACAAGAGAAGAGCAACTGAGACATGCTCCAAGTGTTGCTCAAGGGAAGAACAAGTTGTGCAGGCAGGTCAGGCAGCCTCTTCAACCAATGTGGACCATAATGAGTCATTAATATTTTTCAAAGATCTACAGTGTTTGGATAACAAACAACTGAATAGTGCTTACAATAGTGAAACTTGGTTTGGGGATGCTTTTGGCAAAGGTGCTGTGGATATAGTTGTTTTAGGTTCTAGGCTCAGCTAATCATGGTCCAGATGAGTGATGATCAATAGCTATTTATTTTTGTAAAATGAATCGGTTTTCTAGTTCAAAATCTAAGGCCTATCTAACTTTGTACAATGGCCACCACATTTGGTTCTTTGTTGCCAGCCTTATCATTGAGAACAGGCACAGTGAACTGGAGCAAAAGAAAACATAAAATATTAAAACAGTAAGTGTTCAAATGTTATAAGACGACATCAACTTGAGTCAAACATACAGATGCAGTGATTTTGTTTTTTGCTTTTATAATTACATGTGATGACAAGAAACATTCTACTCAGATAAAAATACCATGAAATATAATTGTTATAACATATCCTGTAAGGGGCTCTTGATTTAATATTGTGTGTAAAGCAGGATTATGATTATTTTCTTGGTTTTCTTATAGTGTTGACATGTGCTTCTCTCACTAAGAATTTATAAATTTTCCTCTCAATTGCTTTTTATTTTCCCATGAAAAAATCTCTTCAGAAATAGTTTGTTTTTTTTTTTTAAGATGGAAAGTAACTTTTCTTTAGAGTTAACTTGCCATATTCTTCTTTTCATTCATGTGTTTGATCATCAAATATTAACTTAGCTCATGGCATGAACATAGTGCTAACTGAATTAGGTGTTACAGGAGGGCACAAGACAGTTTACCACGTGATCCGCCCCTTCACAGAGCTTACGGCCTAGGTGGGAGAGCAAAGAAGATGCGCAGTAAATGCTGATTCATGACTCAACACTGCCTGAGATGTCACAAGGCAGTATGTGATGCGTATGAAAGGAATGCCACCGATAGTAAACAAGTGCTCTGAATTCCTAAGAAGGAGAAATCCCTGTGAGGAAGAGAGGTTAGACAAGCTGTGTGACAAGTGGCACTGTGGTACTGCATCTGGTGTTGGACCTGAAGTCCGGAAGTCCTTAGGAGGCCGGTGGAAAGACATATTACACATTCCCCAAGGGTTTGTACTGAAGCCCAGTGCTGAGAATGAACACAGGAACTGTTGGGGTCTCAGGCTGGGCTTGGGCTTGGTAATGTCTTTCAAAGTCACCATTACCTGGGAAGACCACCCTTGAAATAGCAGAGAAGGGTGCAAATAGTGCTTGTGGATCTGGGGAAGCGTGGTTGGTCTTGAGGCTTGAGATGTCCCCAAATCCCATGGGAAAAGTGAGGGACCCAAAACACTGGGAATGTGTCCTGACCTTCCTAACTTTCTACTGCTTTCTTTTATAAATAAAGGAGAATAAACTAGATAAAGAAGACATACACTTTTCATTTTACTGTCACACATGCAGTCTAATTTTACATCTATACCTAAAACTTCTTAATTTGACCCATTTTTTAAAACTTTTCCATGAATGCATCTTATTTCAGTTCCAACACATTCTAGTTCTCTCTCTCTCTCTCTCTGCTAGGAGCCTTTTGTTTTCTTTCTTTTTTTTTAAATTTAGTATAGGTTCTACAGGGTCTCACTACACAGATCGGACTAGTAATGATTCTCCTGTTTTTAGCCTCCCAATGGCTGGGATTAGAGACACATGCCCTCACGCCCAGTCTCATTCACCACCCCTGCTGGGTACTGGGGCCGACACGGCGCGCGGGTTGGGAGCCTTTCCTAATCATTTAAATTTATTCTTTCCTTTCCCTCTTTCTAGGCTTGGAAATACTTCCGTGTGTTCCTCAACTTTTTCAGACCATATACTTTATGATTTTAGTTATTTTCCTAATAGCTGTTAAACATATAATCAATAAAATCATTACTTTTTTCAAAAATATCCGCATAGTTTTCATGTTCTACTTTAAAATGCAAGCCTGCAGGTGGCATGGAGCTCTGTCCAATGGGACGGACTGCAGTCGTACTGTGCACCCAGGAAAAGCCAACTATTTTTCTTTGACTAAATCAAACGTGCTTTTAAAACGAAAGCATGCGCATCGGTAGCCAGGGTTGGCTGTGACTTCCAGCTCGTTTTCCTTATGACATCAGAGAATGAATCCTGCAATTGTGTGGTTTGTTTTTCTTCCCGTGTGAATTACACTTCAGAACCGCCGTCTGTTTGTGTCCACCCACTTCTCCAACTTATCAGGAGATTTGCACTTCTATCCAGTTTTCCAAAGTGGAATGAACCACACCTGGCTTGATGTCATCACTGAATTTAATGACCATAGTCTCCCTCATCACCTAAGTCACTACTAAAAATAGCACTAAGTTAAGACCAGGGACTTGGAAATCCCATGAGGTGTGCAGCTCTGGGATGACACCGGACCATTAATAATTACTTGCTGGGAAAGGTTTTTTTAATCACTTATGAATCCGCATGATGAGAGAATGATTTCAGGATGTAGTCTTTAATTGCCCAATGACAAGCAAGACAAGGTTGAAATCTACACAACAGTCAAAGCTATTCAGTGTCTTCACCTTTTGTTTTCATCAGACTTGTCATGCTAATGAGGGATAATATTGGACTAATGTGATAAATAGAACTTTCTAAAACATAACAAAATTGCCTTGACTTCTTTTCTAGCATGCTAGCTAGCTAGTGTGTGTCTATTACAATAGATTGCTGGATCTTAATGCTAAGGAACTGGGTCTGATTATTAAAATCTCCTTTTTCTGTTTTTAAAACACACAGAGACCTCACCTTAAGTTTGCAGAGATAATTGCTAGTGATTCCATGATGACTTCATTGAAATGCCATAGCCCGGTGTGTGCCAGTAATTGTTTATTCATTCTGCCACCCAAGCTTACAGGTTACACATTAACATATGCATTTGTGTATAATAATGATTTTTCAATTTATTGAGTGAAGCAATCATCTAAAGCAATGTAAAAACATAAGGATAAAAGCAATTCCTACCTCATGGGTGTCACATAGCCAGGGTAGACATGACAATTAAGAAGAAAAAAATGCAGAGGAAGGAAAGGTCAGTCATATTGCTGAGGCTTTGCTGGCAGCTAGCTAAATTTTTCTTTGGCCCAACCTTTGGATTCCAGCCATTCTGATTTAGAGGAGATCCATTCTAGGCAAAGCCTTCCTGGGAATGTGGAATGTGGAAGTTTTGAGGAGGGGTCTGAGAAAGAAAAGGGAACTTGCTAGGATAGTTGGAGGGAGAGAAGGGATAGGTTCATACAAAAACAAACGATTGTTCTCATGTCTCTGTTCTGTGAAAGGGATTTTCAGTGGCTTCCAAAGGAATTCTGTGTATGAAGGGTATGTAGGGGAAGGGAGATTCTTTAAAGGAGTCAGTCCTGTTTTACCTGGCTGCCCAACAAAAGAACCTTCTAGCCGCATGCAGTTGGTTGCACAACTCCCACAACTTGGTTTTTGACAAGGGCTGTTGTAGAGACTGTTGTTCCTGGTGCTTGGAATCTAAAAGATTATTTTCTACAAGCCATCCACATTTGTTGAGTGTTGTGGATCAAATGTCCATTATGGTTCATCTGCATAAAGGTTGGCTTAGGAGGCAGACTGGACTTTTGTTTGGCTATCTCTGTACTGTTAAGGCACGTGGACAGTGATGAGGCCACACCTCGCCCTGTGATTTTACCTCCCCGATTTGCTCATTTAACCATCTGCATCCTAGAGTTCTGGAATGATGCTTGTTATGGGGTTATCTTATAGTCTGAGCTGGATGCTCACCCAGAAGTCTGCTGGTGGGGTGAGTCAGCAGAGGAGTGGTCATTGCTTCCTGGAATGGTAGCCATGGGACACAGTGGAAGGAACAGAGTTCTCTGCTTCACTTTTTTCCAGGCTTGTTTATGATATTTTCTAACAACCAAGCCTGGCCTCAAGAACAAGAGATTCCAGCTGTTAAGCTTGTAACTTGGGACATGAGGGAAGTGGAGGCCGATACAGAGAGCATGGATTGGTAGCTTTGCTTAGTAAAACAGGATGCCCCAGAGAGCGGTCCTTGAACCTAATGGGCTTTCCAGAAAGGGTTCACATGGATACAAGGATGGAGGCCGTAGAGTGGAAGGTGGAGTATCTCCAAATTTCCCCCCTCACTGCCTTCGTCTTGTTTCTTTTCTTATTTCATGTCTACTACTAAGCTTGTAATAATGATGATATTAAGTGTCAAAGCATTCTACTTTGTACTGATGATCTCTGAATGAGGCTACTGTTTATTGTATTCTTTGTTAGGTGAAAGGTTAAAAAAAAGTGCACTTTTAAAATTCCATTTCATTCAGGTTTTAATATAGAGCAGAGAAAAAACACAATGAAGAGTATTGTGCATTAGTGGTGCCTGTTTCTCGAAGATATTGAGAAAATATAGCTCTGTGTTCCTGCCATAAATTAAAAGTAGACTATTTCAGGCCTTGACTGTTATCTTTGTAGATTTTTCTAGTAGTATTGAAGGCTCCTGGACATTGGTACATAGTGAACTTTAAGCTTTGGCCAGTCTGGGGATAATTTCCAAAGCTTGGTTGCCGAATTACAAGGCCCACTTACCTAACAAGCACACAATAGCAGCTTCTCTAATGGGGTAATGTATTCCACAGTGGGTGCCAGAGAGGGCAAGGGGAACGAATGTGTTATCCCTTGGCAGATCAGCTCACCTCTGATACTGGCTAGAAACAGAAGTTGAAACTTGCCACCGATTGCATAAGTGGTTCTTTCCATTCGTTTTGTCTAATTGCAAAGTTTTAAGTCTAGCGATCGTTAATTTCTGGGTAAAGAATGCTGGGGTTTTTTGTTTGAATTGAATCTTGCTACTGTTCACTCCCGGATTATTTTCATTCAGCTCCCAAAGAGCAGAGGCAGAGGCTACCATGTATTTTGTGGTATGGAGCAGGGAGGGGGTGGGGATATTTCACCTAAGTGAAATTGCTTGCATCTTGTGTGAAGGTGGATTGTTAGGAGAGTTAAAGTGCTGATTTTTTTTCTTTTTTTTTGTATTTTAGAGAAGGGTCTATAGAGTGTCCAGGGTCTTACTACTAGATTGGATTCGTAGTAATCCGCTTATTTACAGCCTCCCAAGAGCTGGGATTACAAGTGTGCGCCACCACGCCTAGTCTCCATTGCTGTCTCTGCAAGCTCCGGGGGTGGGGCCGGCACATCAGGCCCTGGGATCGAATCCTGTGCCCCCCCCCCCCCCGCCCCTCCGTGCCTGCTTGCAGACACCTTAATTCACTAAGCTATTTGGCAGGCCCTGAAGTGCTAATTTCTCCTGAGTGTGCACACCAGCTGGGCCTACCTGGGTCGGGTGGTGAGCGTCCCACGCCCAGGCTGAGCAGGGGCTAGTCTTGGCACGAGTTGCCGCTGGAAGGGACCATCTCTGGATTACTCAGAGCCATTTTCAGCGCTGTTGCTGGGTGCTAGGGAGCTTGGTCTGCAGATTCCGGTTTGACTTTTTGCCTTATCTCTGAGCAGGTCTCTGCTCATTTTTCTCTGTCTAAGCTGCAATTAGCTGTTTCTATTCTAAATACCTACATATTAACACCTCCCCGGCCACTGACGGCAAGGCCCGTGGGGTTCCCAGTGAGTATAATTTGGAAAAATGCATAGCATTCCTCGAGCAGTGTTTTGGAACCTGACTTAAACCTTGTTTCTGAAATGCTTTTAACGATGAGAGATAAAAGTAGTGGATCGGGAAAAGCACAATCTTTGGAAAGACCGGCCTGACATGTCTTAGCTGTGTGCTACTGGAGAGGTTTATAAACAACAAAAGGAAAAATAGTAACAAGCAGACAAGCTCTCACATAGAAGAGCATTCACTGCATCAGAATGGTAGCTGGACTCTCATTGGGCCTTGACAGCTTCTGAGTCTCAGTTTACTTCTGCAGAAAGTGAATACAAACAGATTCATTTCTCCTTTGAGTTTTTGGGGAGCAGTCAACGAGGTCATGTGTGTGCCTTTCTTGGTTTGTGCTGCCATATAAAAATGTCTGACACTGGGTAATTCATAAAGAACAGAAATGTGCTTTTTTCACCACTCTTCAGGCTGAGTAATCCAAGCCCAAGGTTCTGGCAGATTCAGGGTCTGATGAGGGCTGCTTACTTTTAGGATGACACGTCGCATGCTGTGACAGAAACAGAGGGGCAGAAGGGGACCTAGCTAGTGTCTTCCAGAGAGCATTGATCTACTCGAGCACTGGGGAGCTAGCATGACGTAATCACTTTGGCAAGGCCGCACCTTTTGATATTGTTGCACTGAAGATTGAGTTGCACCAGGAGTTTTGGAGGGACAAAAACATTCAAACTAAAGCTGTATATAAAGAAACACAACACCCAACTTACAATGATCAGATATCAAAACTGTGGAGTGTCATAGTGAACCTACTAGCTTGGGGAACTTGGTATCTGGAAGTTCTTATCTGGGTTGACTTGACTTTGGGCCTTGAATCAGTTATGGTGGCAGTACAGGTCAGCTTGTTTCTTTACCCCCTGGAGAGCTAGTTGTTAAACATTTAAGAGCACGCCACTGATACCAAGTATTACTTCACCTTGTCAGAGCTCCGAATTGTATATGAACCTCCTAGCCTTTTTAAACAAACCATATAGGATTTAATGTGAGCCTATAAAGATGATTTAAAGTAATCATAGTAAGCTTCAATAACTTTCATTATTGTAACACCGAGGAGCTGTCAAGGCCCAGTGACAGTCCAGCTACCATTCTGAGGCAGTGAGTGCTCTTCTATGTGAGCGCTTGTTTGCTTTTTGCAATTTTTCCTTCTGTTGTTATCTGGAGTCAACTGTCTTTAATAGCTTCTCCCTACATATTATGTGCTAATTCTCATTACTTGTTAACTGAAAACGCAGCTATTAAAATTATGTATAAAGTAAAATAACTGGCACCCAATTAAAAAATGGACAGAAGATGCAAACAGACATTTCTTCAGGGAATATATAAATGGTCAATAAGCACATGAAAAGATGCTTGACATCATTAGTTATCAGAGAAATAGAAATCAAATCCACAATGAGGTGCTACTCTATACTCACCAGGATGACTTCAATCAAAACATTCAATGATCACGAGTGCTAATTAGAATGTAGAGAAATTGCAACTCTCATCTCTGCTAATAGCAATGTAGGAATGTAAACGGGTGCAGAATTTGGTGCAGTCTGGCAATTAATCCAACGATTCAATGTAGAGTTAGTGTATGACCAGCAATTCCACTGTTATGTATATATTCAAGAGAAACGAAAACATAGGTTTACACAGAACTACATACAAGAATATTTACAGGCCCACTCTCTGCAAACAACCTCAGTGTCCATCAGTTGTCAATCACTCAGTCAAAACAAACCCTATCTATACAGTGGACTACCATTCAGTCAAGAAAAAGCCATGAACTAATGTATGCTACAACATGGAATCATTCAGACTATGCTAAGTGAAAGAAGTTAGTCACAAAAGTCCAGGTGTTCTAGGATTCTATTCACATGAGGTCCAGATGGGCAATCTTGAAATGAAAGAAGATTAGGTAATTCTATAAGCCCTGAGGTGAGTGTTAAGGACAGGCGAATAGTGGAATAATAGTTAAATATAATAAAGTTTCTTTTTGAGTGGATGGAAATTTTTAAAATTCATGATGGTGTTGATTACACATATCTATGAATATATTAAAAACCATTGAATTATTTAATTGACAGGTTATATGCTGTCTGAATTATATAGCAATGCTGTTAGTATTAAAATACTATATTATAAATTAAAGATTAATTTGTATACTTTAAGAATGATCTCAACCTAAGAATGGATTCTTAGGCAATTATTAGATCAGCAAACTTTTAAGAAGTGAACTGATTTTGAGGGACAACCTGAAGGGCTCATCTAAAATGGAAGTGTATGTGATCCCTAGCATGCTGTGCTGGTCCAGCCCCAGGGCACCCTGAGACTGTGATGGATACTGGGCGTGGTGGTGCACACCTATAATCCCAGTGCTTGGGAGGCTGAAAACAGGAGAATCACTGCTAGTCTGATCTGTGCAGTGACACCCTGCAGACCCTGCACTAGCACAAAATAAATAAATAAATAAATGGAAGTGCATGGATTAAAAAAATCTTGTATTTATTTATTTACTCATTTCTGAATTTGGTACAGGGTCTCGCTACACTGCTTGGACTCATAGTGAACCTCCTATCTCAATCTCGCCAGCGCTTGAATTGCAGACGTGCACCACCTCCTGGGTTGCAGGCTGGCACCGTGTTGTTCTGAGGCTGCCATGACAAAGGGCATGGATGTTTTCTATCAGTGTTGCTTTTCCTTTTATTCTGGAAAGTCATTGTCTTAGATAGCATAAGTCTGAAGGAGTTGTTTATAAGAATTTTAATTGCCCCTGTAGAGGACCAATACCATGGGTCTAAAGTGGCCGTCTCCGTCTTTCTCTTGCTGTGCATGTGCTGAGGTTCAGCAGCTTTGGATGATGGTGCTGGTGGTGGTGTGGTGCTGGTACTGCAAAGCACTTTAACCTCCGGCTGTTGCAGAGCCTTGGGTACATTGGGAGCTGCAACAGCAATGCTGATGCGTGCAAGTCATCCTTGGTGAAATGCACGAGGGACGATGCGTGGCCTGAAAATAGCAAGTTACTCAGCAGATGTGCATATTTACTTATTTAAAAAAAGGATTTTAAGATATTTTGGAGCAAAGAATGGAGAGTCGAAGACACATATATGCTGAAGCTGTAATCTTCCATTTGATATAATGCTTTTGCATGATGCCAACATCAAGAAAAATGTTCTGCTTTTTATAATTTGCAGGATTGCTGTGAAAAGCCTTCTTTTAGGAATAATCTACATATATGGAAAGGAAAATATCTGTTGCTTGAAATATTTTTTTTTAGCATTCAGTTTGCCTGAAAAAACATATCATTTCTTAAGGTCAAGCTGATCCTTTACAGAATACTTAAAACACCACTTGCAAGACAGCAAAACAGAGAATAAAGCTATTCATTTTTTCTTATGTGCTAAAATTCAATTTTTTAGCTTCTGTTAGTGTTGTTCTTGTATTAGCATTTGGTTTGTTCTTTCTTATGTTTTATTGCTAGACAGTCTTAGTTTATTTTTGTTTACCATAGTGGAAAGGATTAGATTTTAAGGAGAAAAACAAACAAGGAAAAATACTTCTGTACTTCTCAGGCCACATCAATTGCCTGAACGTAGATAGCAAATAAACACACAGGCTAAGAAAAACCCATGATTCTAGTTGCCCAGCTTCAGTCTCCTGACATGGACTAAATGCTGCAGGAAGGGAGGTAGCCAGTGGCCTTCTGCGCATGACTCCTCTTTGCGCACCTGCCAGTTATGCCGTGTGAGAAGCTCGAGCGTAAGGAGTCATTTCCTCTACAATTACTGCATTGACACAAAGTTCTTTGGTATTGTGGGAAAGTGTGTCCTTTGACCTCTGCCAGTGGCTCGTGATGATTAGTTCCTATCTTCAGTGACCATAGTGGCCTCTCTCGGCTATGTATTTTGGGAGAAGGAAAGGGCAGAGAGAAGGGGAGATCTTGCTGCTCCTGATGGTCAGATTCATGGATGAACAACCTCCTGGAGAAGGAGGAGGGAGGAGGGAACATAATGATCTGTGCATATGGGAACCAACAGGATCAAGTGGGTGCAATGAATGAGCTACCTGTTGAATCTACCAGGCGTTTGCCCCTATTTCATTGGCATTGATGCACAACATTGATATAAAATCTTGGTGCGCCTTCTGTCTCATAAGAGAATAATATTATAAATCAAATTAGAAATAACAATCATGAAACTGTAGTTAAGTATATGTTTCACTTCTCATCTTAATACTAAGGAAAATGGCAATCATCATATTCAGGAAGACAGACTCTCATAATATAGTATCTTATGTCCAAAGAAAACTGAGTTTATCTTTGGTACTGCTTATAGTGGCTAGTCTGCTACTGAAGTTGCAAAAATATTAGTACAGCACTTTGCTGTTATGAAAAGCTCTATTGACCTCTTGTCCTTCTTATATTCAAATGATTAATTATCAACTTTAAAACATTCCTTATGAGAATTTGCCTGACTCTTCCCATTGCTTCCAATCACTTTTCCTGGGTGCTACCCTTTGTAGTTGTGTTTCTGTTTTATTATTATCTTTCTTTGAAAATAAGGTTATTTTAACTGAATGGTACATTTTGATCTCTAGAAGCCTAGGGATCAATTGCATCCTGGCTTCAGCCATCACAGTTGCCCATAAGCTGTACATTTGGGCAGAAAACATAGAATGCGTTTCTGCTGATGATTTCTACAATAGCATTGGAATATATTCCTTGTTCTTATTGAAACTGAAGTGTATTTGCTCCTCTGCTTTTTAAAAATTCTTGAACATCGTGCATACATCTTCATTCAGATGTGCTCTGGAAGCCTACATCTCCTCCCTGTAAGGCTAGTACTAATTCAGAACTCACTCGAGTGGATGAGTAGTTGAAGTCGTTCCTTCCAGTGTGAATCACGTTGCCCTTGTCTGCTCTGAGCTTCATCGGCCACTGTTTTGCTCAGTTACCGAGTTTGGATCTTGTGTTTCTCACACCCATCTCTGTGGACACAGGGAACTAAAATAATTTTGTGTAGTCAGTAAATTTCAGCATCTTGTTATTTAGTCCATTTTCAGGGGGGTTAATGAAGATTCTGAAGAACATCGCTGTTGTATTGATTGCTGACACCCTGCTATTAACTCCTTTCCATGCTGAGAGCTGGTCATTTATCCTTTCCTTCTCCTCTATCACTTAACCCACTGCTAACACGTGACACAGCCTTCTACCGCTCACCCAGTGCTTGCCAAGTTTTCTTAATAGTCTCTTGGGTAGGATTTTATCAAAAGCCTTTGGAGCCCAGGCAAATTCCACTCTCTAGTTTTCCTTGATCCACTGTTTTGTTGCTTCCATAAATTCTGTATTAAAAATACCAAGGCCACATAAAGAAAATAGCAACTTCCAAATGTTCTTTTCTTCTTTTTTCAGCTATGCTGCTACTTTCTGTTTGTGTCAACTCCAGCCTGACACGCAACATCTACAGACTAAAGATGTGTTTCCTGCTTCATATTAATGCTGGGACATGACTAAGATTTTGAACTACTTTACAAGGTAAATCCCACTGTCTGGCTACTTCCTCATCATTGCCCTGGACTTTCTAACTTTAACTCATTTACCAGATTCTCAGAAATTTCAAGAAAGCAAATTAGCACAAAGCAAACTATTTGGAGACAACATTCCAATATTTTGGTTTTGTGGGTACGATACCTTTCGTGACTTTTGTTTTTTGACAAAGATACGGATTTGGACCACATGCGTCATCTTCAGTGGGGAAAATGAAGTTTAAAACAAGGAAAACCAGAAGTGTATAATAAGTGATGCGTGACGTGTTCTCCTTTGTCATAGCTCCAGGCTGAACCTGATGCTCTTTGGTGATGCTTCTTCACCTTCACAAGGGCCAGTGATGCCGGTAGGAAATATGAAGCAAGTCAGTGGGCAGGCCATGCACTGGGGTGGGAAGCATTTCCCAAAGACTGTGGGCTTGGTCTGTAGTGTGTTGGAACTTTTAAGGGGCAAGAACTAGGGTGAAGTGGCTAGGTCTTTGTGGGACACTGCCTCGGTAAAAACTGGGGTCATTCTCTAGGGACTCCAGTTCCGCAAGAGCACATTATTATAAAACAGCAGTTCCTGCCCCTGACTCCCTCTCAACAGACCTGGGGTCTCTCCCTCTGGCACCAGCTCCCACTCACTGTGATGCCATCCACCATGCAGGGCCATAGCTGCGTGGGGTCCTTGCTGGGACAGGCACTGTGCTTTTTGGATTTTTCATCCTCTAGCTAGTCTGGCTGCACTTAAGCCTGAGTCAAGAGTGATGGCTTGGTGGCCAGGATGGACATCTCTAGCTAGGCAGAGAAGACAATGAAACAATTTGACCCGGTACCTTGGGCTGGGGAAAGGAGCAGAGGAAAGCAAAGGGAGGAGCACCACATCGCCTGTCAAGCCTTTGGCCTGCTTTGGTGGTGGGAGACAGTGGGGAATGGGGGGTGAGGTGATTCTTCCTGTCTCATTTCCTCCTGAGAGTTTCATCCTACGTAATTTTCTTTTTAATGTATTTAGTACAGGGTCTACAGGGACTCACTACACAGATCAGACTTATAGTGATTCTCCTGTTTTCAGCCTCCCAAGTGCTAGAATTATAAGCATGTACCACTGCCCTTGGCCTCAATTGCCCTCTCAGTGTGTCCCACAGTTAGGGCTGGCCCAGTACACAGGGAATCAAACCCCAGTCCCTGCACCTGCCTAAGCAGGCACTGTAATCTGCTGACCTATCTGGCTGACCCATCCTGATTAATCTTAAGGGGGACTAAAGGATGATGTGTTCTTTATCTGCTTCAAAACTGATCTGGGACTACTGACCTTGTCTACTAGGGGAATAAAAATCTCTTACCAAGTACTCCAGTGATATACGGTGTCCTGGCTTGTCTGATGGAGACACTGTTGGAAGCCTTGCATCTTCAACATCTTTCCATAGATTTCCTTTATTATGCAAGACAAAAACTTTATCAACAGTTAAAGACACAGATAGCGTAGTTGTTACTTTGAAAACATATTAGGGGAGCTTCCTTTCCACAGAATACCCAATGTTCAGAGCAAATATTCCAGAAATTTCCCTGGTTTCAGCTACGGCCCTCACTGCTGGAAGCCTGCATCTGCTATACCAACAGTACTGTCAGCCTCTTCTCTGTGTTAGCCTAGCAGGGCTCCCTCCTGTGTACCACCTGCACTGAGCTACAGCACAGGCCCCATTAAAGCCTTGTTTGGTTGATCGTGTAGAAAGATAAAAATAAACTGAAACAGTAAGCCAAGGAAACTTTTGGTAGAGTATCCAGCCTCAGATTTTTGTTGTTGTTATTACCAACAGGAAGCTAATACAGGAGATTACATATCGATATTGAAATTCGTGCCTCTTTTGAGCCTCACTATAAATGTATGAGGTCTGTAAATACTATGATTGCTGTTTAATCGTAGAACGAACTAAAATGTCAGAGGTACATCCTTTGCCTGAGGCCATGGAGTGCACGGATGACGCTGGACGAGAATCTGGGTGTTCAGATGCTGCACCCCTAGTCCCTCCTCCTCTTGCATGATGCCATTGTGAGTTCTTCTGTTCCTTTCAGCTGACTGTGAAAGATTTAAGCCATTTTAGAAATGACTTGTAGCTTTTTTATATACTATTTCAAAGTCTTTTCAGGAGGCATGCAGCTGTAAATGTGGAGGGGACGTATCTATGCCTTCATATCCTTTACCTGCCAAATCTCACCCTTTTGAAGTGAAGGACGTTTTTATTTTGGATTAATATTAAGATTACATAGAAAACCATTCCGCTCTGGGAGGCAAGCTTTTCTTCAGTGTTTCAACAAACCATTTATACTTTTATCATTTTTTTTCCCTACAAAAGTCTCCCTCATTTAAATTGTCACAGCTTGGGAGCCCTGCCTGGAATACATAATAACTGCTTGTAACACTTAAAATGAAAACAAATTTACCAAGAATGGTAGAATGACAACAAAGAGCAAGAAAAATATAAGTACATGGAAAATAGTCTTTCCTACGCATAGATTTTCAGCACTAAATTTTCTTTTTATTGAAATTGCTGTTTCTCATTCTCCTGCTTAACTCTTCTTCATCTAGACTTTTTTCCTGGGGGTGGAGAGCAATTAAAATCTAAGGGGCAGAGAGCTGAATCTTTGGAAGGATTATTTGATTACTTGTGTTCAGAAGAGAACATTTGGGGAAATAATATTGACAGTCAGCAGAACCCCAACTGAAATGTATGTAGTTAGAGCCAGATTTCTTTCTTAGTCTTGGCACTTGTGGTTATCAGATGGGGCACCTTTCGATATAATGAAGGACTGGGGCTTTTCACAGCATCCCAGATTTTATGGATTAGATGTGAGCCACATCTTTCTCTCCAGTTGTAGTAGCCCCAAATATTCTCAGATATTGCTCCAAGTGTTCAGGCTTGTAACTACTCCCTTACAGACAAGGTTCTTAAGGAATGTAATCCTGGACTCCAGCAGACACTTTGGCTAACCTTCTTCTCCTAAGCAGTCTCTCACCATCCAGGGGCAAGCTCATCTTGATCCTGGGAAATAAATTCTTCAAGGAATGTTGTGTGCTAGGCTAGCCTTTGCGGGCTACATGGCTCCTTCATGCTTTTACACCCAATTATTCTGAAAGATCCATTTATTCTGTCTTGCTAGAAGTATCTAGGGTTAGCAAAAACATTTAGAGAGCCTCCCTCTTCGTTGGAAAGAACTCATGACTTTTCCTGAAAATTCTATGCTCTTCTCCAGCTATGGCCTGACTCTTAGTTCTTATTTCCACCCAGGAGCTATGATGTAAGACAACTCAACTCGGAAGCTACAGGCCTTGTGGACCCTGGAAAAATCCGTTTTTCCTGGCTCTGGGTCTTTGTTTCTTCTCCATAGAGTCAAATGCAATAGCTGGGTGGGATAATGGGACTGCATGGGTCCTTTAGCTTGCCAACATCCTGGCCAGAATGTTCTGATTTTACTTACCTTCTTCTTATTTTTTAGTGGAACTGGGGATTGAACTCAGGCCCTTGTGCTTGCCAAGGAAGCACTGAGCTATCTCCCCAGCCCCATTACTTACCTTCTATAGTCTATCAATTCAGTCTGTAGGAGCAACCTTTTCCCCTCTAAATGTTATCAACCTATACCCTGTTTTTTTTTCTTCAAAAATCATTGATTCTTATTGATTAGTTTGCTTTATTTCATTGGTACCTCTATCCTACCTCCACCCCAAGTCTAGCTTTATTGACCCATAAATGAGTGT
>PVKA01000743.1:137399-178676 GCA_004027165.1 Ctenomys sociabilis
AAAAAAAAAAAAAAAAAAACAAGTAGCTATTATTCAATTTATGTGGGTATAGCATTTCAAAATGATGAAAATCTGATCAATTCCTATAAATCCATGCAACCTTCTGCTCATACCCTTATAGTGCTGCTAGTATTTACCCTTTGGATGTCCAGCCTGACTTCCGCAGACACTCCCAATGCTGCAGGGACAGGTGTGGCCAAGGTGACAAAGGCTTCTAGTTCCTGTTAGCTGAGGCTATCTGATGTTAGGCAAGGTCAACTTCATTTTTCTGGACTCCAGTTTCTTTATTTCTAAAAGGAGGAAGTTGAATTTGATTTTTAAGATTCAAGGAGTTGAATCAGTAACACTAGGACCACAGCTAGGAACACAGCTTTGGAACAAATGTTTTTTTCGGTAGGCTTGGAAGCCTGACTCCAGTTTGTCCCTGAATGCACAATGCCCAGGCTCTTCTGCAGGGTAGGAAGGCAAGTGTGGTGGGGCTGGGGTTCTGTCTCTTCCACACCACAGCCAGGTCCCTGCCCCTGGGCTTCAGTATCTGCTGATAAAGGGTAGCAGTTCTAGGAAAAAGGGTGGGCCCTTGTTTTGGAAACCACAGCATAGGCTCCAGGGGGAGAAGGGAGCGCAGTGCAGGAGCTAGATGTTCTGTTCTCCCAGAGGGACTGCTGGTGAGGTAGCCCCACTGTGCTAGGAGCAGGTGAAGTAGCTCAAGGGGTGACTGACATGCTTTTACTCTTCTCCAGGACACAAGGTATAGAGCCCTGCAGAAAGCCATAGCCCACTGCCTTAAAATTTACCTCACTCTTAATTCCTCCCTGGTCATCCGTCCATTCCTGACTGAATGCTGCTACCAGCGTTTCCAAAGAATGGTCAGTGCAGAAATGGCCCCAGGATTCACTCCAATGATTGCCTTTAGAGGAGCTCTGGACCCTTGCATTATCAGCACTTGTTAAATAATGTTTACTGGTGGATTGCTGTGGGGCAGGCCCTGTGCTAGGTGCTAGGGCTGTACTAGTGAAAAGCCACCCAAGACCTCTGCCCGGGAATGGGCAGTGCCATAGAGAGGCAGCTACACAATCAAGACATGAGCACACCGAGTGGCATGTCAGCCCGTAAGGGGATTTAGGAGTAGAAAAGAAAGGAAAGACCACCACTGACGGCTTCTTCTTTTCCTTTTATTTTTCTTATAACTCCACTTCCAAAATACTACAAAATATTTTGCGGCATTAAAAATAATTAGTTTTTTTTCACATTGATGTGACTATGAATTATGAATTCTTTTACTACATTTTGCCAGTTTTATTAATTATGCAGCGCTGAAGTGTCTTGGGTCTGTTTAGTGATACAGTTTCTAATTTCTCCTTTCAATAGTTCTGAGGTGGGCAGCCACTGTGCAGACGGAAAGCCAGAAGTTCAATCTATCTTGGAGTAGGTGGGTACCAAGTTATTCTCAGGGTTCTTTTGTAGATTTATGAAGGAAATGTTTTGGGTGTATTCTCTGTGGGAATGGTATTATTAATTTCAAACAGTTGCCTTCTAATGTATGGAACAAACCCGGGTGCCGAATTCCATCTTTTGTGGATCTGTACCTGACTGGATGTTTCCTGGTGTTGGAAAATGACAGTGAGAAAGAAATCTACTTACAGGCATGCTTGATCGTCACCACTGTGGTTCCTGACTCAGACTGTCTTCACAGGCCAAAAGATTTCCTTAGAGGTCTGGCAACCTGCCTCTTTCATAGAAGCACGAGGGAAAAAATAATTTTTTGTACGATATAAAATTGGTGGGCCAGTGAGATAGCTCAGCGGTCTAAAGCACCTGCTTAGACAAGCTTAGGCAGGTGCAGGGGACTGAGATTCGATCCCCAGCACCACGTGCCATGCCAGCCAGCCCTGACTCAGCCCTGTACTTGTTTCATTCCTCCCCAGTCATGAAATTGGTAGAGGCAAGCCTGTTCTATTCGATTCTCTTATTGCCCACCTCCTGGGTTTTAACATAAAGTAAATTTTGGGTCACATTTTAAAAAATTTATTATATTTCATTTTATTTTTTCTATATTTTAGGGAAGGGTCTACAGGGTGTTCAGGGTCTCATTTTAGATCAGATTTGTAATGATCCACCTGTTTACAGCCTCCCAAGAGCTGGGATGTTAGGAGTGTGTCACCACACCCAGTCTCAATTGCCCACTCAGCATGCCCTGGGGGCCGGGCCAGCACAACAAGCCAGGGGATCGAACCCCTGGTCCCCTGGACCCTGTGCCTTCTTGTAGGTGCTTTAATCCACTGAGCTATTTGGCTGGCCCTTGGGTCACATTTTTGAATGGAAGATAGGTCCATCTTCTTTAGAGCACAAATGGGACATACACACATTCTCTCTCTCTCTCTCTCTCTCTCTCTCTCTCTCTCTCTCTCTCTCTCTCTCTCTCGGACCTCAGGATCCTAAAGTCCCTGAGAAATTTGCCTGTGTACATCCTGAACACAGCAGTCCTACCTTGCCTGTGGTTTCACATTACAAGGTTGCAGTTACCCAGGGTTGATGGAAGTCCAAAAAGCAAGGACAGTACAATAAGGTATTTAACAAAGAGATTTCATTCATGTAACATTTATTGTGTCATATCTAAGATACTCTAGATTCCTGCTCTGACCATTTATGTGAAAAACGAGGGGATTTCTATCCTTTTAGTTTTACCACTCTTTTTTTAGAATATACATTTATTTCTTTTTTATTTGGTACGGGGTCTCGCTATGCAGTTCAGACTCACAGTGATCCTCCTGTCTCAGTCTCTTCAGTGCTGGGATTGCAGGCAGGCACCACTACGCCCAGTTTTGAGACCAGCATAGCATGTGTTACTGGGGATAGAACTAGAACTCGGGTCCTTGCTCTTATCAAGCAGATGCTTAGACCACTGAGCTATCTCCCCAGACCATACATTTAACACTGAGTTACTGTAGGCTAAAATGAAACATGGTGCTTCTTTGGAGGGAAAATGGACATCAAATATGGGAGTCATGGACCTGGAACCTGACAGGCATCATATTAATTCTGTGGGGTTAACTTATTGAGATTACTTCTGGGAAACTTTACTGTCCATCCTTCCCTTCCCTTCCCTTCCCTTCCCTTCCCTTCCCTTCCCTTCCCTTCCCTTCCCTTCCCTTCCCTTCCCTTTCTTTTTCGGTCCTGGGAATCAAAGTCATGGCCTTGGGCTTCCCAGGCAGGCTGTGCTGCTGAGCTGCATTCCAGCTAAAATTTTATTTTTCTCACAAGTGGAAAGAAAAGTGCCTCATTTAAATGGGAAAATGGAGAAAGTGGCTGGCATTTGTGTAAAATATATCTATTCTGAAAGCGTTGGTTTTCATTCTTTACCACCTTCACCCCCTTTCTGTAGTGATAAAGTTTTCTTGGGAGTGAAGCGTTTATGTGACAGGTTTATTTCGCTAATAGAACACCCCGCAGCCTGAGCACAGCTTGCCCTGCGGCCTGGCCATGCGATCTCCCCACAGGTGGTACGGCAGGAAACGCATTGTCTTTCCCAAGGAGGAGCCTCCAAGACTCCTCTTTGCAGCCACCCTGTGGCTCGTGATAGACCTGGTTTGGTGGGCTGATCACTTTCAGTCCTGTGGTGTGACTGTTTGCCCTTTCAAATCCTTTGGTTTGGGAATCAAGAGATTAGGTACGCGGGAGAAATAACTGATACTCTTCAGGCTTAGTGTCTCATCAATCTCCCGCCCCTAGGCCAGAACGCTGGTGCCAGAACATTCTTACTATCATCCCTACAGGTGCAAATTTCCAACAAATGGTGTGTTCAGACTCAACTTTTCCTCTCTTAATTTAATGCCTGAGAAAAGTAAGATGATTTTAGCACAGAAGAGAGAAAGTCGCAGTGCGGCTGCTTTGAAAAGTTGTAACGGACCCACCTAGATCTTCCTTCCTTCCTCTGAATTGGGTGAAAAGGAAGAGCAGCCACTTGATAGTGCTACACTGGAGCTTCTCCAGGTGACAAGCGCAGATTGCTTTCCTTACTTTGTAATGTGAGTGATCAGCCCCTGGTGGGCAGCAGGGGCTCCAGCTCTAGAGACGTTTCCAAGGCCACCTCTGACGTGTTTCACGTGGCCTCCCTGCTAAAATAAGGAATGACTCTGCTAAAGACCTTATTTCTTTAGCAGAGGTGTGAAAGGCCTACCAATAATTAGGAGAAAAAGACGGGAGTCAGATTCAACATGTTGTACTATCAAAAACACAGTAAGCTCCATTAACTTCATATGAATAACTAGATGAAATACACTCTGAGGGATCAAATCTCAAGCACAGTGGAAATTGCCTAAAGAAGTAAATAATTTCTTGATGGAGCTTTTCATAAATAATCATGGCCTGTCTCTGCTGGATAGTTCCTGTTAAATTGTCATCAATGTATTTTTTTTTATTTCACCAATCAGATATGCAATTGTGTTTTTATGATATGGGAAAAAGCTAAGTACTTGGTAATATCACCTTAGAAGTATTCCTTAAATTCTATTTGTACCCAGAACACTCTGAGGAAATCTAGTAAACAAGATATACAGGAACGAAATCATAAATAACTTTGAAGACTGGCACACATATAAAAGCAATGGCGCTGATGACCCTTTTGCTGAAGACTAGCATTCAGGGTGCTGTGATCTGGTTGCATGGGTGATAAAATCTGAAGACAAAAGCTGAGATGGCTTTTGTAGGGTGCCATTGGCACCCTACAGAGTTAGGGCAGAGGGGTTCCCTATGGGTGAACATCACTGTGAAGAAAGAACATCTATAAGCAATGGAATAGAATAAAAGGCCAGTTGTTGATTTGCACGTGTGATCATATTCTTCCAATAGTAGAAAAGAAAAAAAAAAAAACAAAACCACATATGTAAAGATGCATATCTCAACTCTCCCTGATTCTAATTCATTCTACATCCATAGCATAGTAGCCCTTTATTTTGAAAGTGGATCTGAAATACTCAAAAGGCCCAGGGAGTCAAGGTCAATCTCCTGCATGTTCCAGGCCTCCCCACCCATCACTTCTGTTCCAACCAGAGCCTCGGCCCAGTTCCTTAACACACTCCGACCTGTCCTCTTAAGCTGCCTCCGCTTTCATTGCTCCCTCTATATGCAGTTCTACTCCCCCAAACCTGCTATCTTTCTAAGATCCAGGTCTTTCTAAGACCTGTCCTGAGGGTCTTCGTCCACTTTTGAAAATGAGCATGATCCTAGAGTCCCTTGCTGTGAGCTTCCTATACGGAGTCTTGAATTTTAGCTACCTGCTAGCTTCCTTTTCCAGGTACAAATTCAAGGGTCAGGGCTTGTCTTATTTATCTTTTAAGCTTTTCAGCAGAAGGAAGTAAGGTTAAATGCTGGCCGATACACCTTTTATGTTTAGATTGTAGTGATTTATAGTTCATTAATTGGAGTGAGTCCTTCAGTGTTTACATCTCCTGTGACTCCTAAGTTTTGGCTGTGGTGTCATATTGTGTCCCAGTCTTAGCTTCTAAAATTATTCGTCCTTATGCCCAGCAAGAGTTTGGGATTTGGAAGCTTGGGCCGTATTGTGTCTTTCATTTTAAATCCCACCCATTAGATTGTATTTTCCACACTGGCCTTACAGTCAAAACTAAGTGTAAATGTATTCAGACACAGTGCTGAGTTTGTAAAGTGGGTCCCCTTGTACACCAGGCCTTGGGCAGGCATCGGCCAGAGGATTCCAGATTTGTTACCATGCATTCTAGGTTTTTGCTTGGTGCCCGGTGAGGGTGTTTTTTTTCCTGCCAGTCAAAGACCTGCTAGAGAATTTGCCAGGGTAAGGGTCTGCTCTTCTTAGGATGCTTTTTGCAAATTGTTTTTTGTTTTGGTTATCAAAGACTGGTCATTTTCCACAGTCAGAGTATTTCTGCCAGGTGGGCAGTTTCTCTCTGAGAAGGAGCAAGTAAATTGCTTAGTCATTGTGGATGCTCTAGAAGAAAAGAGGAAAGGGCACAGGAGCAGACCTCAATGGAGCTAAAGACCTCAGGAAGATGAGATGGGGCTCGCAGCACTAAGATCCCTGAGCAATACCTGGGGAGCTACGGCTGCTGCACACCCGGGTCACCTACCCCACAGTAAGAAGGACTGCGAGTGTGCTGAAAACTCATTTGTTTAATTGCTAAAGTTGGGACAGTCTTGCTGGTGAGCTTCCTGGAAAGGCAACAAATGTTTAAAAAAGGTAACATCCACAGGCACACACATGCCTGCATAATTACAGCTCATTTCTGTTGAGTTTGAGATCCTTTGTGCTTCACATATCATGCTGTGTCTTCACAGCAATCCTAACAGATCAGATTATGTCTACTTTATAAGTGATCAGGTGAGGTTAAGGTTGTTATGGACTTTTTAATTATATTTTAATATTTAATATCTTTTTCTTTTTTTTCTCCAAAGATTGGGAGAAGGAAAGCTTCTTAACAATTTTTACTTTGACCAAGAAAAAGGGTGCCTAAAAAGTTTGCTGGAGAAAAAAAAACAAAAAACAAAAAACAAAAAACAAAAAAACATCAACTGGGAGGACTCAGACCCTATTGCAGGTGGGAGTGGGGGTAACAAATATTTTCTTTAAGAAAGAAGTAATACTTTGGGCTGTGACAGATGCAAATTAAGATGGCTCCATTGTTGACAGTAGCTTGACCGATGTCCATGTCTGAACTCTTTGCTCCTGACTATATCTAACCAGTCTGGAGATACTCGAATCAAGCCTGGGTCAATAAGCTTCTCTCTCCTAGCACTGAGGCACTAATAGATTCAAGACTGAAAGTCCAAAGTGCCCAGTAAACTCATAGCATGGCAGAGGGTAGGTAGCCTGGGACTGCTGCTCCTGAGACATCTACATCCTTCTGGTAGTTCACAAATCCTGAACTGGGCTGACAATTCATTAACAAGCACCCTGTATCATAAGAGCAAAGAAGTGTTGCTGTGCTGTTTTAACTACTCCTCTTGTCTTTCAACTTCTCTGTGTATTGGAAGAGGCAGCAATCCTGTCTATCTCTGCAGTACGGGGCTGCCCAGAGACCAGGTGGTTGTTCTTAAACCTGTTCAGGGGGCCAGGATTCTTGCTCAGCTCTTGCAGGCTCCTTTTCCCTATCTGCTGTTGCTGTCGGGCCTGGCACCGAAAGGGCTGATAGCTGAAGCAAAGCTACAAGCAACAGAGGGCTGGGACCAAAGGTTGCAAGCGAGGCCTTCTCTTCCTGACTTCCTGTTGGCTATGGGAGGAGGAACAGGAAGGCTAGTGTGCTGCAGAGGCAGAGAGTGTGTACCTAAGGAGTGCAGTGCATGGGGGATGGGGTGTGTGCCGAAGGCTGAGAAGCTCATCTATGCCTTGGCAAAACTACACAAGCACCTGAGAATAAAGGATCCGCGATTAGTCAAAACACCTTATAAAAATATCTGCTCCTAAAAAAGTAGGTCTCTGAAATGTAAATGCCCTAAAAATCTGCAAGTCTGAAAGATAAACTTCCTGCATTTATCTTCCTTAAAAATGTACCCTAGCACGAGGGAGAGGTTCAGAAATAAGTTTGCAAAAGCTGGTGCAGAGAGGGAGTAGAACTGACCTATGGTAAATGCAGTGCGGCGATTTCACAAGAGATTATAAGAGAAATGGAGAGAGCGGTGGTAGCAGGGAACACCTGCAATAATGTCATCAAGGGCAATAAATAATATAGATTTTGAAGCGATAAACTATGACAAGCCAAATTGGTGGATGTAAGTAGATGCACAAGACTACGAATTCAGTCCAGTCAAGCAGATGTTAAGTGTTTAGAATTTAGGAAAGCACTTAGGGTGAGCTCGCAAAACATTTCACTTGCAAAATTACTTCAGATTGATTTGGATATGAACATGTTGGAAATCAGGCCGCAAACATGGGCTCCACTGAAAAACAAGGTTCTCAGTGAAAGGGAGGCAAGAGGGAAAGGGTCGTGCCCTCTGCAGGAAATGCCTTTCTAGTCACCCTTCTTTAATAACCATGAGGAATTGATCCATTTTGCTCAATTGTGAAGCCATAAAATAAACAGAAACATGCCAAGAAAAACCAGTAAACATAGTAGGTTTGGACAGAGAAAAGAACAGTCTAAAGCTGGGTACTTTGCACGCTGAAGGGAATCAGAGAATTGAGTGCTGCAATCCTGATTTCCCACTTGTTCCCTGAGTTGGTGTCCCTTGCTCTCTGCAGAGCAGATGCCCTTCTAGGCTGAGTCCTGATCACACACGCACGGCCTCCGCCCTGGGTGCCATTTGGCAGTATCATACCTCAGGAGAGTAGCAGGAGGGGACTGAGAGGGTCTTCCAGGTCCGTGGGATCTGGTTTGAATCTCAAGGTATGCTGTTGCTAACTGCTTGGGTTGTCTATTTAGGGTTTTAGAAGGTACCTTCACATTTTTCCCTTGTTTCTGTGAGACTTTGGGCTTCTAGTTCTTACCACAGTGGTTTAAATGCTTGATTGGATCTCAGGGCCGGGGCCTTCAGGAAGGGAATCAGTGCCCTTTGTTAGTGATCTTAGTTTCCCCAGCAGATTCCATGCATCTTCGGCCAAGTGAAATCAGAGTGAGACAGAAGCTACCATGACGAAGTGGTCCTTCACCACCAACCACCAAAGCAGCCTGGAGCTTGGAGTTCCCAGCCTCCAGAACTGTGAGAAATAAGTTTCTGTTGTTCATAAGCTACATGATTTATGGTAATTTGCTGTGGCAGCCTGAACAGACCATGACCCTTGGCCTCTTCCTGCACAGTCCTCAGATCTACAGTTACCCTATTTCTTACATCTCCTAAATGCCATTGTCCTCTAAGGAGACTCACGACTCCCTGTTGTCCTCTCTCATGCTCTGGTGTTAATGATTTGTCCTACTGACGGCTGACAAGTTCAAGAACTGGAGTGGTTTTCAGTTAGGGCTGCGGAGGGGAAACACTAGGGAATCCCAGAGAGATGTTTGTAGGGTCAGAGGATGCTCTACAGGTAGTTATGATGACCGTTACAAACACTGAGAGTTAAAAGTCTATCAGAGGCTCTACCAAATTCCTGCTCTGCTGAGCAGTGTTTCAGAAGATCTTTGGGTTTTATTTGTTTTTTTCGTATTTTATTTTTTTTAGATAAGGCCTTACCATGTAGTTCAGGTTGGCCTTGAGTTTACTATGTAGCCTAAGCTGGCCTTGGACTCACAGTGATCCTCCTGCCTCAGGCTCCTGAGTGCTGGGATTATAAGTGTGTACCACCATACCTGGTAGGTTGACTGTGATTTTTTTTATTTTATTTAATTTTTTAATTTTTTTTTTTCCAGGTTGACTGTTATGTCACAAACAAAACTTCCTAGTGCTTGCTCTCCCCACCTAGTTGGTGTTGAGGCTACATTTTCTCTTTCTGCTCTACTCACATCTCTCCTTCTCTGGTTTACACACAGTCTCCAAGCCCTTTCAGACAATCTCCAGAATACTCCCACTTCTCCCCAGCCCCATTGTCACTGCAAGAGGCTCCTAACTTGTCTTCATGCTCCTAGAACCAAGTGTACTGGTCACGTTCTGTACACTGCCATTCGAATAACTCCTCTAGCATGGAAATACAATTACTTTACTCACTGCTCATAGGTAACAGACAGGATGGGATGTGGTGGTCACTGTCACCAGATCCCATTTCTTGGCCATCTCATTCTGTGTTCCCTGGACCTTTGTGCTTCAGCGATATGGCCTTTCTTCCCAGATGTCCATGGCTGTCCCTTGCCTGTCTGCCCAGTCCTACCCTTTCTTTGGCTAACTCTTTCTGTATGTGCACCTTTGTATTTCTCATACAAAGGTCTGAGCTATATCTACAGATTTTTCGTGACCTCCCCTCCTGTCTAAACCAAGTAAATTGCCTTCTCTTCATGGGCCCCCACAATGCCTTGCATGAAGTGGGTATCTGACATCTCCTGCCACAGCATAGAGAGATGGTCACTGTGCACCATTTTGCACTTAGCCCGAGACATAGTGGACGTCTGGTTAATGTTTGCTAGACAAATGAGCAGCTCACAGTGATTCTATTCCTTAGGTGAAGAAATGGAGTTTAATTCCCATAGAAGGGACACAGTGAGTCCTCTAATCTAGGATTATTTCAAATAAATCATACAGCAGTAGTTAGAGAAACCCGTTAGATATACACACATTGGAATTGAGTCTTGAAGTGAGATATCATTTTATGGGCTTTTCTATTTTTATGTTTTTTACAAAATGGGAACACTCAATGACAGCAAAATAATAAAAGAGCAAAAGTGAGAAAGGAAGAAGTGGAATAAAAATGGGAGGGTTCATGGCCAGCTTTCTCTGTGTTTCTTTTTCAGCCCATAACTCCTCTCAAGATCCATCTCCCTCCCCATATGATATACAAGTAGTTACATGTTTATTAAAGTGTCGCTTAACTCTGTCAATGTATGATATTGTGTGTTTCATAATACCCTTTAAGCTCCTTCCGCCTTGAAAGGTTTGGCCAGCGACCAGTGAAATGTGCTGGGAAGAAGTATGGTGTATTTCAAAACTTGACACAGGTACTCTGGGTGGTGAGCACTGGTGGATACATCTGACTGGTCTCAGGCCCAGATGTTTCCACCTATTCCTGGCCTTTCATGCAGTGACTGTTCCTATTGCCATTCACTTCCTAGCCAAACACACCCAACCATTGGTGGGGAGGACCCGATGCTAGGTGGACCAGTTTTGAATGTGGAAGGCAGCATGAGTGTCTGTCCAGACCAGCTTTGCCTGGGTTCTGTGCTACTTACTTTATCACTGTACCTGTCTCCTAGAAATTCCCTGACCAATATTTACTTTGGACGAAAGTACTCCAGTCTGGTCTAGCATAAATACGTGTTTGGGGCCATAGAAAAATCTTCTCTGTCTGCCACGGTCTACTCCCATTGATGCTATAGATGGCATCTGTTGTAAGTGCACTTGAACTACAGGCGGAGAAACCTGTGACCTTACCTCATGCAGAAAGCATAAGCTGTAATCAGGCTCCTGAGCTGGGAAACACTGATGCGATGGAGATCTGACTCCATTAGATCTAGTGGTGGAAAGAGCAACTGGATGGACAAGAGAGAAGTGCTGAGGTAGTTAAAACTATGAGGCATCCATGGTGCACAGCTCTGAAGAAGGGTAAGCCAGACTTGTAAAAATTCACAATTATGCACAAGAGTCCCTAAAGTGTGGTGCACCCCATCTGGAAAGAGGACTATGCAAATCAGAAGGAGGAGAACAAAGCAGACAGGTCAGTGGGGTCACATGGGCTCCTGCTCTTGTTTTCAGAATCGTCTCTGGACCCACACAATCTTCTGGCCCAATTTCATGATCAGAAAGGTCTGCCATCACCACATGGCCTATTCTTCCTGTGAGGTTCTTCTCCAGGGTCTAGTCTCACAACAATGTCTTTTTCTTCATTTCCCAGGGTGAGTCACAGAGCCTAACAAGACTCAGGGCAGGGCTCCTTCCTTGCTGACTCACTGGTTCTGGCCACTGGTAGTGCAGGTATCTCAGTATCTGGTCACTGTTTCTCCACATTCACATAGCATTTTCATTTGCACAGCACAACTGCATAGAGTCCACAGTCAAATCCCTGTGCTCTGACATTGAAGGAAATATTTAAATTGGAGTTCCATTATTTGGGGTATATGAATCCCAACAAACCTTGAGTCATCTTTAGAAAAGTCTACAAGTTCTACAAAACTACATGTAGTGAAAGTGTGTGTGTATGTGTGTGTGTGTGTGTGTGTACCTACCCAGGGGGAGGTGGAGGTACATTCTCTTAAGGAGAAGGTTCATGACTATATTCACTTTCTCAGAGTAACCTGTAACTATGTTCTTCTCTGGTTAAACATTATTAGTTTGTGAGCAAGGAGCTCAGACTTCAGAACCAGAACTGTGACTGAAATCCGGCTCCACCAGTCAATGGCTGGCTAGCCTTGCATATCTGTTTGACCTCCCTGCACCTGACATTCTTACATATCAAAAGTGTCCAATACTAATCACACTCACACCTAGGAGTGCTGTGAAGATTTAGGGAGATGTCCCTCTTAATGTTCTTAGTTTTGGGGCGAGACATCCTGGGAATTGAACTCAGGACCTCATCCTTGCCAGGTAGATGCTAGGCCACTAAACTAAATCCCAGGCCCTCCATTTACTGTTCTTAAGCATAGCACAAGGCCTTCGCAAGTTCTTCATGATGACTGATATTACATTTCATTATATTTAATGGATAAAAATAGAATAATTTTTGTTACATGTTTTAAAATTTTGGATGTCTGTATTGTATTAAAGGTGATTTAAAGGAGAAATTGTGCAATTAGAGGAAAGGACCAGTGACCAAGCACAATTTTTCAAATATGGAATTTTTATTTTCTAGTAAGGAACAGCAGAAAATACTATGAAATGGCACTTACATTTTTATAAGGTTTATAAATATATAAAATATTAATTAGGTAAAATTATCTATGAGCATAATTTTATATAAGAACAAGATCATTACTGCTTATAGGTGGATAAAATATTGTCATGATAGGTTTGCATTTAACTTGAAGAATCACTTCCACTTTAATTGTACACCCTCTATACTTTCTGGTTCACCATGGAGAAATAGCCGAGAAATGGGATGTGTTAACAAGAGCTTATATGAGTGCTTTCACAGCATTTCTCTTATTTCATTGTATTTCTGAAATCCCAGTAAAAGTTCATTCTGAGATATGTGTTTGGCATTTCCAATGAACTTACATAGGAAACTGTAGTCTGCTGTAGGGCAAGACTCTGGCTAGTTTAGGGGAAGAAAAAATACATTTCAAGGGACCTTACTGGAATAACTGGAATGGAATTGATTGTGATATTTTGCATCCAAATAGAAGAGAGATGGATGCCCCTTTTTCACCTTAATTCAAGTAAACATCTTCCAAAGGAGCTGATTTCCTTGGCACTTTCACCCTTTGAAACTGCAAACTGTGAGGGTTGAGATCAGCCGTGACCACCTAGCTGGCTCTAACAGGTCTCACCTGCTCCTGATGCCATAGTGGTGAAGAAAACCCTCAGAATTCCTGATGGAGGCCTTTGACTTTAAATCTGACAGGTGGTTGGTCAGGGAACAACATCAACAAAACAAAGCCCAACCCAACTCACGAATGCAAAAAATGTCCTGTTTCCAAAATAACGATGTGCAGCCCGCCTTTTGGAACAGGAAGAAGCACAGTGCCGAACACCATGATTGACCAAAGCAACAGTGTTCTTATTCCTCTGAGTGAGAAAAATAAAAACGAGTATTTTCTGGCCAGCCTCCAGTCATTCAACCTCTGTGCCATGGATTCGGTATTGCAGTTTCTACGAGCTTCAGAAGTTTTTGGCCAGACTCCATGTCTGCATATAGGGCAAAAGCCCTGCCATTTGCATGTTGGGCAGGCAGCTGGAGTTGTGACAATGGTGACAACAGTGATGATGGTTTTAGCTGGGAGCTCTCTGCCTTTTGGATGGATATTTGAGCATATATATATATATACTTTTTTTTTTTGAGACAGGTCAGGCTGGCCTCAAGCTCACTTTGTAGTTCAGGCTGGTCTCGAACTCACAACAATCCTCCTGCCTCAGCCTTCCGAGTGCTGGGATTACAGGCATGCGCCACCATGCCCGGCATTTGAGCATATTTTAAATCTAAAGAGCTCACATAAGCTCTAATAGGGCTTCCAAGGGCTGTCATTTGTAGAGAATGTTCTTGGTGTTACTTGCCCCCAGCTGTTCTCTGTCGTGGCCAGGTCCAGGGGCCATCACTTTGCTTGGGTACAGGGGTGTTGCATAACGACTCTGTTCAAACAGCTGAGGACTGGTTGTTGCCCTTGTGCTGATGCTGTCAGCGGCGCCCACATGGGCTACTGCATTAGCAGCAGCTGGGCCACAGGAGTCCAGAGTTGGGTACTCAGGGGATGTTTGACTTTTTCTTATCAGTGAACACACAAGAGGCGTCCACCCCAGTTCTTGGTCCCCCCGCTTCCAACTTTGCCTCCTTTGGAGGGTGTGTGGAAACAGGGAGGTTTAAGGAATTTGAAAAATTCCTTGTGTATTTCTGATGATCACTTTCTGTTCAATAGAAGATAGGATCATCAGTATAATTTCAAATAGCTACAGTCCTAACTTAAGGCCTAATAAGATTAAAGCCCCCACACAAGTCAACTGGAAATTCCAGGACCTTGAAGTTGGATGTCAATTATAGGCTTATAGTGAATTTAGAATGACTGTACACATTGCTTCTACAAGTTTGCTCCAGCTAGAGAAGTGGAGAGGTCTCCTGCATGGCTGGGGATTGTGTCTATTTAGCTAAAGTAATTCCACTTCTCACAGTTTCTCTTGCTGTATGGTTGCAGGGCACACGTGGGCACAAAAGGAATGGAGAGTGACGCAGAAGCCACAGGGCACCTTGTGAGGGTGGCGTGAAGCTCCAGGCCCAATGGGGGGGGGTCACACACTAATGCCAGTCTCCTGGCTGACCTCATCGGTCTTAGGTATCACCACCACCGCGAGCTCCCTCTGACTTCTCTGAGTCTCGAGTCAGATGGAGACAGAACTCCTAGAAGGTATGCAGTTTTATCACGCAGACCACTTGATTGTTGAGGCTGACGGTGGTGGGTGACATCCCCCGTTGGTTTCATGGCATCTAGTGTTAGATTCTGCCTCATTTCTTCTATTTGCTTCCTGACTACTGGCTCAGGCCCACAGTAACTTGTGCCTGTAGTAGGCACAGGAGCCACAGTCTTACCTGGAGTTTTTGGCTTCTGTACTGGTACAAGGTCTGAACCCATAATATGCTCCAATTTCCATCAATCATGGGGTTCTAGTTCTCTGAGTCTTGTTTAACATACCATTGAGGATCTTGTTCAAAAGAGTAGCTCTGTTCAGATACATCCATTGGACCAGCAGTCCTAGTAGAGGAAGGTAATTTGTCTGGTTTGTTAGTTGAACATACAAACTTGGACTTATTTCATGAAATGCAAGAGCGCTATCCACACATGGGAAGTAGCAGAGGTTGGCAAGAAAAAAACCCCCAAACCAGGCAATCCTTTGCCATCAAAGAGCCTGAAAGGAGAGGGCAAAAATACACTCACAGGAGCCGATATTAAAGGACTGATTACACACTCAAGAGCTTACTAAAAGTGAAGAAAAGATGAGATAAGACAAAATAAATAAAGGTGATTGCAGTTATGTATATAATGTTTGCTGAATGAAAGCATGAGAGGTATTTTGACATTTTTAATAAAAAGAAGATATAACCACAATCAAGAAAGATTATAAAATTATTTTTTAATCTTTCACTTTAATAATGCCCCAATATAACTTTTAATTTTCAGATATCATTTTTCATACCCATGTCTGCTTGTTAGGTAGTTGGAGTCACTGTGCCACCACCTTTTTTTTTTTTTTCGTATTTTCTTTCTTTTATATTTTCTCAATTATTTTTTCTCTTTCCATCTATCTGGACTTCAAGGGGAGGGGAGATTTATGATTACATTTAAGGAGATTTTTAAAATGTCTGTTCCGAAATATATTGTGTTCTCTACATCAGCCTCTGCTTAGAACGTTGCGTTCTGAGCTGTTTCAGAGACGAACCTGACAGACGACTGCTGCGGTTGTGCCAAGGTGAGTCGGAAGAGGCGGGATCTGTTGCCAAGGGAACCGTTGCAGAGCCGCGAGGCTATAAACTTTGCTATTACATTTAAATTTCTTGACACAGTTCTTGCTTACTGGGCTTGAAAATCTGAACAGCTCCAGTCAAAACAAAAATGTCCCTGGGGGTAAGGGACGTGGTCTGTCAGAGGGCATTGAGGAAGCTCAGCACAGTCTCCTGGAGCAAGGGAAGAAAGCCCCTTGTGCCGGCACACCAAAAAGAGTGCTGAATCCTGGAGTCTGTGAACCTAGGCAAGAGAGAATTTTGGTAAAGACCATCTGTGTAGCTGTGCGCAGCCCCATTCCCTCCAAGGAAGGGATGGCTGGGTACAACCTATGGTATATATTTTAAGCACAAGAACACAAAATGAAATCTTATCTTGACCTCCGGTGAATGTAATTGCTACAAGCAGAGCCACTTTGGTTGAACTCTGGATGAGGTGAGGGGATTTCACTAGCTTGGCCTGCACCGCACCCAAACGTGGGTTTCTATTTCATTAGCATTGCTGTTCCTGGAGCCTAAGAGGTCATCAGAGAACTAGCTTGAAGCATGTTGGTTTGGAACCCCTTGAATTCACACCTAAGTCTCCTGAAGAAATGTGAGGCCTTGTGGTTCGGATGGCTTGCATTTTTCAGTATTCATTAATCTCTTTGTAATAATAATGACTGTAGAGTAGCAGAATCTTCCGAGGTTCCTACAGCATGCCGGGCTCTAATCTGAGCACTTACACATGGTAGCTCATCTGATCTTTGCAGTAACTCTGTATGGAATGTGCTACAATAATGCAATAATTCCAAAATATGTTTTTTCCCCCTTCTTCTCTCACATTTTAGCTTTTGTGAAAATGGAGTGTGTCTTGCTTTTGATGGAGTGTCATAGTTTAATTGGCTAAATTCTACATTTTTTTCATGCTATATAAAATAATGGTATGCTTACAATGAAAAGCAATTCTATGAATGTAGCTTTGGCGTCTCCACTTTACAATGAAGAACTAAGCACCGAAAAGTGAAGTAGCCGGCCCAGTATTGCAGACCTCAATACCCTGTCTCAGGACTTTATGCTCTTAACAACCTTGTGCCCTACTGGCATCTGGTCTGGGCTTCCACATCCCTGTTTGAGAGCTCCCCCCAAAGTCACCATTGAGCAGGCAACCTCCTGCAGAAAGACAAGCCTGGCAGGATCGACACACTGAACACTTCTTATTCAGTCCTGAAATTCACCCTGCTGGGATTTTCTTGTTCTATGGTTTTCCAGTTGAAAGCTGTTTCCAGCCCAGTCCTTTGGAGATGAGGTCCAGGGAAAGAGTTGGTAAAAGAAAGGCCTGAAAGAAGAGGAGGGGTGCTAGAACTGGTTCTAATGGGCTTATAAGAACTCTTTTCAGGCAGCTCTTAATCATTCCACCTGGGTATCGACTACATGGACCCATTTACATCACTGAAATGGGAAAACACTGTGTACCAGGACTTTTCTGTTTGTTTAGCTTCCTTTTTCAGAGAGCTAGGTCAGAGCACATCACTGGATAGGTACTAAATTAATCAGACTGGAGCAGAAGGGCATGACTGGTCACAATGCTGTAGTGGGAAGGAATCAGGTGCACTGAGCCTGAGAAATGAAGCAGGAGCTAAGTTTCACCATTGGCTTGATGTCAAATAACTATTAGAGTTAAACTGTATGTGTGTTTTCATTCAGTTTCTATTATGGTAGTGTCTACATAGCAATGCATATGTTACCTATGTGTATAGAGCTGCAGAGAAATATAAATTGCCTGAGAAAGGAGTGCTGCTGCTGTATGTATGTTATGGTTTGGGACTTTGCAAAGGGGAACAATACCATATAGGACACACTTTATAATATTTTATTTATTTATTTACAGTACTGTGGCTCAAACTCGGGACCTTGTGCTCGCCAGGCAGGTGCTTATGCCACTGACTTATTTCCCCAGCCTATAAGATTATTTTATAATTAATCACCCAAAGAATCATATACCAAGAATGCAAAAACATCTGTCTACATAATAAAGACCAAAGGATCCAGTGGAGGGCCTGGATCTCATAATGATGTCCTGCATGAGTCCTGGAGCCTCATAACAATGCCTCCCACAAGTCCAATTGGAGGTCTAGAGCCCATGGCAAGGTCTCACACAGGCCTTTTTTCGTGGATCTGCACGGGGAAGGGCCAAAGGCCAGTGGTGGAAGCTAGAAAGTCCATGTCAGCAGGATGAAGGATCTGTGCCAGCAGCCTGAGGGATCTGACCTGGAGCCAGGCAGCAATACTCAAGAACCAGAGATCCCCTGAAAAGTACCAAAGCCATCCTCAGCAACAATGAGGTTCCAAGCTTCTGTGAAGGTGAGGAAAGCTAACACAATAAGCTCCTCCAGGAGACTGAGCAATATACCATCTTTCTCTCTGGAGCCAGGAAGTGATACTCAAAGTGAGGACCAGACTCCCCCAAAGTGAACTTTGGCCATTTTCAGCAGCAACAAGGTCCCAACTCTTATGATGAGAACAGCCATGTTTTCCAGGAAAGCCAGCATGACATGGTCACCCAGAAAAGTAGCCCAAGAGAACCAGCAGCTTCCAACATCTCCAACAGCCTCTCCAGTTCTGCCTCTTATGCTGCTGGTAACAATCCTCAGGTGGATCTCCCACATCCAGTACCATGCTGGTTCATTTCACTGGGTGTAATAAGCTGACCGCTGGTCGTCATCCACTACAGTGTGACTGTCATTCCTGAAAGAAGATAAAGACCTATTTGCCAAGAGCAGTGCGTGGCCAAAGGGGCTTCTGAGATCATCCAAGAAGTGCAGACGAAGAACAATAATTATGAGACCTTAGAGAGTGTAATGATTGTTAACTGGTGATCAGCTTGTCACACCCAGCTGAACTGACCTAGTGTGGTGCTAGGTACGGGAAGCCCACCTGAGAAGTGTTGCCAGCGGCACAAGAGGCAGGACTGTTGAGAGGCTGTCAGGGAAAGCTGTTGGAAGCCCCTAGTTCTTCTGGGCTATTTTGCTGGGGGACTTTGTCATGCTGGCTTTCCTGGTGAACTTGGCTGTCCCTGTGGGGGGAGGAGCTGAGGACCTAATTGTTGCTAAGAATGGCTGTGGTTCACTTTTGGGGAGCTCTGGTCCTCATCTTGAGCATCACTTCCTGGCTCTGTAGGGGAAGATTGTACACTGCTCCGTCTCCTGGAGAAACTTGTCGCATTGGTTTTCCTAATGGGAACTCAGCTCTCCTTGTCCCCCAAGGAGCTCAGGACCTCACTGTTGCTGAGGATGGCTGTGGTAATTTTCAGGGGAGCTCTGGTTTTTACTTTAAGTATTGCTTCTCGGCTCTAATGCTGATCGCCCACAGACTTTCTAGCTTCCAGCACTGAGCTTTGGACCTTTCCAGCACAGAACCATGAAGTAAGCCTGCATGTGACATTGTTGTGGACTCTAGGCCTCCAACTGGACTTGTGAGAAGTGTTCTTATGGCCTCTGGGTCCTCAGTTGGAATCACGCAGCATATTTGGATCCAGGCCGTCAGCTGGATTCTGGTCTTCAGTGCGTGGACAGATTGTCTACATTCTTTGTAAATGATTCTTTGAGTGCTTATAAAATAATCTTAAAATATGTGTCCTGTGTTCTATGGTTCCACTTTACAAAACCCCTGACCATAATAGAGAGCACAGGTGGCATGTAGGAAGTGATCAATCAGTACTCATCTTTTAAAATAAAGGCTCATTGTTGAATCGAGCGATTTCATAAGTTATGGGTATATCTCTTTCATGTGAATTATCTAGTTATGCTTTTGTTTTTCTCCTCATTGATTCTCAGTAAACCCACAATACACAAAAAGCATGTGGACTTACCTTACAGAAGAGGAAGGAAGCAAGCTACTGCATAAACCAAGTCTCACTGTATTCAGTCTAGAGTGAGAACTCCAGAGAATGAGGTAAATTATAGTGAAGGCAGAGCTGGCTGAGGTAGAGGGAGAGGTCACAGAGGCAGCTGGAGTTGGAGCAGAAGCTCTTGGGGCCACAAGAATGTGGACTCCCAAAGAACTCTCTGGTCCTATGGAAGCCATAGGAGGACATTGGCAGGGAATGGCAGTGAGGAGACAAAGCAAGGAAGAAAAGCCCCAGCATCTCACTGAGTATGGGGGCGAGGGTAGTGGTTGCTTTCCAAGGTCAGAGGGCCTACATTTCTCCAAGTGAGGCTCTTTAAAAAAAAAAAAAAAAAAAAAAATATATATATATATATATATATATATATATATATATATATATAATTTCGCAGTTCTATGAAGAGCTACTGGCGGTTCAGTTAGAAAATGATGTCTTCATGGATTCTAGGGGGGATATTTTAGCAGTTAAGGTCCTGGCTAATCCAGAGGGAACATCTAGCTTTATTAGGGTCTTACTTGAGGGCTAGACAGACAGTGACTTTCAGAGAAGCCTTCCATGGTGTCTGCACCCTTAGAAAAGAGCTGCTCACAATTTATTAACAAATTTGACATTCCTTAATAATTTGTGGAACTAGCAGATCAATCCTAACTGATTGAAAATAATTATCTATCTCTCCGGATGATTAAACAGCATGTTTGGGTTTTCATTTATATCATCATTTTGATTGAATGATGTGCATGTATGCAGGGGTTGTGTATTAACAAGATATCTCTTAAAAGTAATAATAAATGCCAGTGAAAAAGAGAGACATAGCACTTTTGAATCACAGGAAAAGCAAGACGTCAAAAGCAGATGAGCAAGAAAATAAAGTTGAGACCTAACAGAAATTATGAAAGACAGACCATGACATAGATATAGATGCATGGGATGTAAGTGATGAACACATAGGAAAATACTTATGATGTTCCCAGCACAGCGTCAGAGGATTGAAAATTCTGGTCAGCATTGACAAACAAGCAGTATAATTAATCTGGAACAGAAAGAATACCACAGATGTTTAAAATTATTTTTTTTCTACTGACTCAGTCTCCTGCATATTTACAAAATGAAGGTTGTAGATTAATGGCTCCTGAGATTCAAGCCCACTAGGCCCAACTCCAGGATTGTGTTTGCACTCGGTGACATCCTCTTGGATTCAAACTACTTCCCTTAATCAGAATATAAGACAAATGAAAGCCGAAACCTGCTTTGTCTCACACTGGTTTCCCCAAGTGTATTCCGTGAAGGATTCACTCAACAAGAATAACAAATACAAATTCCCACCAGGAGCTGCAGTGTCTCACACAAGTGGCGGGGGCTGTTGCTCTTCGCTCATAGCACTTAGTCGGGTGCAGCCTCATTCGTAACCCGATAGTGGTGACTGGCTTCCACCTGGTTCATTTGAATTCTGGCTTTGCTGCCTGTCCCCATCTGGATGAGGGCAACAAACTCTTAACTGCTAGAGAAAAGATTCTGCAAATGCGCAAGTCTGTAACACGCTGTGGGCTTTTCATTTCACAGCCCCAGGGAGAGGTAGGCAAATGTTTTCATGGAGAGGTAAACTAAGTCACTGAACTGTGCTCTAAGGGCTTTAAAGTCTCCCACTAGTTCAGAGGGAAAACAAACACAAGGATCTTGGCCAGCGTTAAACATTCTACAGGTTTGCTAAATAAAGTAATTCATCTCTGTTTTTCTGTCTCTGTGTCTGTCTTTGTCTTTTTCTTTTTAAACCCAAAGTACTTGTTAAAGATGAAATTTCCCTGGACAGTCAGCAAAGGGCAGAGTGACTGCCGGCAGGCCCCATCTCAGACCTAGCAGCCTTTCCAAACAAACAAGGAGCTGATCTCCCTGTGAGCTTGGGTTGTGGGGAGGGCCAGTCCTCCTGTGTTGCAGGGGGCTTAACGAGCAGCAGAAACATGGCGGCATCTGCCAGGCCTTTTTTCAACTAGAAAGTTCATCCTTTCCTCCAGTCTGAAAGGCCAAGTCTCATGAGGGTCTATGCATGCATGTGCCATTCCACCAACATCACCAACATCAGATATAACCTGGCAAATTGTGGGTTACTAGATGGGGCCTTACAATCCTTTGCTATCAGTTTGATCCAGAGCAAGATGCTCCATGGAATGGGCTACAGACACAGAGCACAGCGTGGACAGGTGGGAAGTGCACCAAGGAGAGAAGGCCCGCACTCCTGAAAATGGAATTTCATTGTGATTAGAACTCAGAAATGCATTTTCACTGACATTTACTTGTAAGATATAAGAGGTATTCTAACACATATTCACACACACACACACACACACACACACACACACACGTGTGTGCACACATACATGCATACACACAAAGTATTCAAAGGGAGTCTGAGAAATCATCTGTCCAATTATTAGGTAGAATAGATATAGAAACAAAAAAAGAATAAAAGAAAAAATAGAGAAATAAAAGTCAAATATAAAATAATTTTTCAGAGAGGGTGAGCATATAGCTCAGTAGTCTAAGTACTTGCCTGACAGGCATAAGGACCTGGGTTTGATTCCCAGTGCTGCATGCTATGCCAGCCCCTGAGCCCCAGGCTGGGCCACTGAAATGGGACATGGTGGTACACACCTGTAATGCCAGTGCTGGGGAGGATGAAGCTGGAGGAGCTGCTGTGAGTCCAAGCTGCATCGTGAGACCCTGTACGAAATACATAAATTAAAAAAAAAAAAAATCTTGAGTCTCTGGCCTACCAAATATCTATTATCTATCTATCTATCTATCTATCTATCTATCTATCTATCTATCTATCTATCTATCTATCTATCATGTAAATTAGTCCCCCACTCCCATATTGAATTCCCCTAATAATTTCCATCTCCTTTTATTCTTCCCCAAGTTATTGGGTTAAAAGTAATTAGCTCTAAAACACCCACTTAGGTTATGTCTATACAATAATAAAAAAATGTTTTGGGAAGGAATTAATTATTGCATGGGGTGTAGGCATTAATTTCATGTAAGAACCAGTTTTTCTTTGCAGAATGTTTCTTCAAAGTGTTTTTTTCTAACTTGCAGGCTCCACCTACTTGAAGGGTGTTTTCCACACGAAAGCCCCCCAATTGGATAAGAATTGGCCTCACCCAGTATGTCCTAGAACTGTCTTATCTTTTAACACATTTTCTAACTCCTTTTAGACAAAAGAAGGAAACTAAAACTAAGTTGGGGCTAACAATATGGTTAAGAAGATAGGACATTGGTGTTGACCAGGGAACACAAATTCCTGTGAAAATAAAGGAAACACACAGGAGAGAATCTTTAAATTTCATAATGTTCAGAGTTGAGAGGACTAATCTAATCTTTCTCACTCTTGGATGTGGGAAATGTGAACCATGCAGAGAAATGTCTTATCACATTTTCTAAAAAACACTTGGTCTGTGGTCAAAGAGCTGACTTCAACATTCAAAGGCAGATTTTTCTAGATGTTCCAGAAAAAAATCCAGTATTTTCTTTGAATCCCAAATCCAGTCATTCTTATTGCCTGACAGTCTTTTCCTGTGTTTCTTTCAAATTTTTCATGCTGGCTTGGTCAGGACAGGTGTAGCTTTTGGCATACAGCCTCAGATAGGCAAATATTCCAAGCAAGGCCCTGGCTTAAGGGGACCATATTGCAGCTGGAGAAAAACCTGTGTAGTCCCCAGCATAGGCCTTTGTGTTTACCATTTCCCTGGGACATAAAGCAAGGCCTCTTTAGCACCTAAGCGTCAGAATTCTTACCCTAACCGTGCACAAGGAGGGACAAAGAGGTGTGCTGTTTTGTTTTGATTACTTTTGTTCGAATTTTAATTTTCTAGTCTTTTAAAGTTAGCTGTTTTCCAACTTTCCATGGCCCTAGTGACCCTCATCCCTTAATTCCATTTGAGCAAAATATTGAGTCTCCCCCTTCCTGCTTTAATTTTTCTCTATGCTTTCTTGAATGTCTTGGGAAGTTTACTCCTTTGACCAGATGTGGATTTTGCTCATTTGTATATTTAAAGAATATTATCTTATAGCTTCTAGGAGACTTGTTTCACTTTCTTTTTACCCACTACACTTCTTGAAAAGAATCTGTACTTAGTGCCTCCACATCTCATTAACTCCACAACCCATTACATCCTGGCTTCCACCAACACCGCTCGATCAGAAATCCTCTCTCACCGGCGTCCTCCCAATTGGCCCACTCAATGGCCCCACTTTCCCTTGTCATCCTACTTGACATTTATGCAGCATTTGACACGGTTGACCAGCTCCTCCTTATTGAAACTCTTTCCTTTCTCAGCCTCTTTTATTTCACCGGCTCCTGCCCCTCTAAGCTTTCTTCTGGGGCTTCCTTTGCTGGTCTCTCCTGCCCTTTGATGTTATTTTTTTAGGGGATCTATTTATGGGCTGCTCACATCGCACGCTCTTGCTCTACTCTAATTTCTGCAGCCATCCCATAGCATTGATGAGGTTCCACGGCTCATGAATTCTGAGCTGAACTCGGGTTCTTGTTTCCTAGATTCCTAGTGCTTTCTGTGTCTCTGTTTCTGTCTCTCTGTCTCTCCGTCTCTCTCTCTCTCCTGTTATTTTAACAATTAATTCTGATCATCATTATCAAATTCTCTAGCATTTCTACATGCTGTTTTATTGTTTTGCTTTTGTTGTTGACTACACCTTTTCTTCACCAACCTGGCTTGGAGCATGCCTGCTAATTACTCAAAAGCAGCTCTTCTGCCACACATTTTCTATTACCCTTAAAAAAAACTAGTTTTTTTTTAAACTTTTAAATTATTTGGATAGAGATAATGAGTGACATTATTGGGTAACGGTGGCTGAACTATGTATGTTGCATGGATTGTCACACTTAGCCTGTATAGTGGCTGCTGGCTCACGGGTTCTTATTCTCTAATGATTTTGGAAAACCTTAAGACCACGTAGTGACATGCTCAAGGTCCTGCAATAAAGTTTCAAACCAAGGCAGTCTGAGTCCAGAGTCCAGGCTGTGAATCATAATCATATTATACTTCCTTCCCAGATAATAGTAGCTAACTTTTATTGGCTGCATACTTTCTATGTGGATTTTCTATGTGTTACTTCATTTAATTCCCAGAAAATGGTTAGGAAATAAAGTAATTATAATACCTATTTTATGAATGAGAAAACTGAGGCATAAATAGGTTAAGTAACTCGAGGAAAATGGCATAGTCCACAAAGTAGCCAGGTCGAACTGTACTTTGTGTTATTTTCTTCTATTACAGAGATTCCCAAATTGCTCTATAATTAACTACTTAGGCGCTTTCATCTCTTGCTCTTCTGTTAGCTCTTTAAAGGCCTAGATGATGTCATTTTCAACTTTCAAACCCTTTTATCTCATCACAAAGTGCAAGTTCAGGAAGTCTGTAGAGGCAAGAAGCTGATAAATGTTTTGACTATTGTTGTCTTTGGATTTTTTTTTTTTTTTTTTTAGGGCAACCAAGATACATCAGCTTTACTCTATGTTTTACACAGCAAATCATTTTTTTTTACAGGTAGTATTATAAAGCCATATGTGAAAATACTGTCTCTGCAAACTTGCTTTTTGAATAAAAATAGTTTCAATCACCAAAGGTAAATAATTACTATCCTGACAGTCTGTATCTACTCCTCTCTTCCTTTAGCAGTTTTACCAGTGAGTCCAGATCCAAGGCTTACTGAGACCCTTAATCTATTCAGTGATAAATACCACCTTTCGTGGAGCATAAGCCTAAACAAATTTGAAGTCACACCATGTTTTGAAAGAAGGCATTGTTTTGTGAGACTTTATCTTACATCTCAAATATTTCCCAAGTTTTCTCTTTCTCTCTGTCTCTCTGTCTCTGCCTCTGTCACTTTTTCTCCCTAATGGGTGGATTTTACTGCATGTGATATTGTCACATAAAATCTAATATAGAGCCTATTTCCAAAAAACATAATCTAATTTTGGTGTTTCTCAAACCTGCTGGTTATTTAAAGTATACCATACAATGCTTTATATCAATAAAAGTCTAAAAGAGTCATTTTCCTATTTTATTTTGTTTACAGAATTATATTGCAGAAATGTTCAAAATATAAAATTATGTCCATAAAAATTGAAAACCCTTTGTCATGTACCCCCATTCTACTCCTTGACTCACTTCGCTTCCAGAACCTTTTGGTGTGCATTGCAAACACAAATGCACACACATACATATCTATTGATATGTAAAGTTTTATAATCTGAATCACATCCTACCTATTTTCTTCAGTACATTTATCTAATCACAGTGTATCTTTTCACATTTGTATTAATAACTTTACTTCAATCCTTTTAATGAATAGGTAGTATTCAGTTGGGACTCATAGTGATCCTCTTCCTGTGTCAGCCTCCCCAGCTAGGGTTGCAGATGTGTGTCACCGCGCCCAGTTTTGGTGCCTTGCACAGCATGTGGTACCGGGAATCGAACTTAGGTCCTTGTGTTTGCTAGGCAGGTGCTTAGACCACTGAGCTGTCTCCCCAGACCAGTACAAAAAAGTTTTTTCTTTCTTTCTTTCTTTCTTTCTTTCTTTCTTTCTTTCTTTCTTTCTTTCTTTCTTTCTTTCTTTCTTTCTTTCTTTCTTTCTTTCTTTCGTATTTTAGGGAAGGGTCTACAGGATGTTCAGGGTCTCACTACTAGATCAGACTCGTAGAGATCTGCCGGTTTACAGCTTCCTAAGAGCTGGGATTACAGGCACGTGCCACCAGGCCCAGTCTCAATTGCTGTCTCAGCATGCCTCGGAGGCGGGGCCAGCACTGGAAGCCCTGAGGATTGAACCCCCTGCCCCTGCTCCTGCTTGCAGGTGTTTTAATCTGTTGAGCTATTTGGCCAGTCCTTTAGTACATAGTATTCGATTCGAGAGGGTACACACCTAATGAACCAATGCTGCTTACAAAATGTATAGTTTGCAAAATAAACACATCTTTGTGCATACATGTAATTTTTTTGTAGCTGAATCACTGGAGGTTAAATTGCTGATTTAGAGGGCATATGCTAAGATTTTGATGGACTGCCCTTGAGGTAACTCATGGCCTCACTAGCGTGTATCCTTAGGTGGTACCCTCCCTTGCTGAATCTGGGCTATCTTTCTAATTTCAATAATCATAGTTAAATTCATATATTTTAGTCAATGTTGAGAAGGAATTGGATTCTGTAATTTTTGCTTCTTCTTAAACATGACCTCACTGTTGGCATCCTTTGACTTCCTTCTGCTCCTTTTCGTTCTTTGATTAAATATTTGAGATTTCCTTGGTTGTTGTTAACTGTTAAATCGGTTCCTAGGGACCAGCAAAAACCTGCCTGGCAAGTGCAAGGTCCTGAGTTCAATCCCTGGTACTGCAAAAAAAAAAACAAAAAAACAAAAAAACAAAAAACAAAAAACCTGTTCCTCAATTTTCTTATAATTCATTTATTAGTCATTGCATAGAGATGTATACCTACCTTACCCAAATAATTTAGCTATACCTTTGTCAAGTTCTTCACCCTGCACCGTGCCCTTCCCTTTTGAATTCTTTTTTTGTTATTTTTATTTTTCTATTCCAAGGGATGCCTGGGTGGAAAGGTTTATAGTTTTCCTCATTCTAAGTTAATATTTTATTTGATTATGGCATTCTAGGTTCAACATAACTTTTTCTTAGCTTTTTGAAGATTTTTATCTACTTAGTCTTGATATAAACTATGATGACAGGCTGTTTTTTTTAGGTAACATTTTTTCCTCAAATATTTCTTTGTCCTTGGAATTCCAAGAATCTCACTAAGTTTTATTTGTGTTTCTTGTTTGTTTGCTTTTAAAAATGTTGTGACTCAGCATACCATCAGCTATTTTGAGAAAAAAAATTCTGATTTTCAGAGCCTAAGTTTCTCTTAGCAAGGAAATTCTGAGTTTTCCTTTGTTGTAGGGTTTTTGTTTGATAGTTAAGAGAAGAACCAAAACAAGAAACAGGGAAGAGAAATAAAATTTTCATGTCTGTAGTATTTTAAAAACTTCTCGACAGCTATGTTATTTAATTATAGCTTAGCATAACAAATCATTCTAGGTTTTGCTTCTGAGTAGGTTTGACTCTCTAGAAATAAGATGCTACCATTCTTTCTGGTCCTAAAATTTACATACGTACTTACAACCAGGCCCAAGAAATTTAGATTACATAATTAATGTATTCCTGAGGGGGGAAAAATCTGCTTTCTGTGCCCTAAAGCTTATATTTTCACTAATTTTCTGGATAAAATTAGAGATGAGTTTGCCTGGAATACTAATTTGGCAACATTCATTATAAATTCACTTTCAAGAGTTTATTGAGTGCATTTAGATTACATATTTAGATTACATGAATTTCTGAAAGATGTATTAATAATATACAAAATTACATGCAAGATGTCAACAAAATATCCCTAATCCAAATCATAGCTTAAATGTATTATAAGAAAAATGGTGGGTCTCACTAAATATCCATGAGCTAAGTTTTGTTTAATGTCACTCTGTCCCAAGCTCCTCTACTATTTTGTATAAGTATAGTTTCCTTTCGTCTCACAGTGGCCGCACAATGCAAGCACTGTTATTACCTTTATTTTACATAGGGGGAAAATAAAGTTGAAAGAACTTACCAAGAATTGCAAAGCAAATCGCCAAACCAGGATTTGAATACAAGCTGCCTGATTCCTCAAGAGTATTTGCTTACTGTGCAGGCAATACACAAATTGCTCAGGAACTTGATCTCTGCATTCTCAATCAAAGAAGACATCTTGGTACGTGGTAGCTGCTAAAGAGATCCTCAGGGGGAAAAAGAAGGCACTGTAAGAAGACAATTCCTGAAAAAGTGACACAGAACAGTAAAGAATATGGTTAATGGGGAGAATTTTAAATTGTACATAGGAGTAAACATCTCTGTGTACTGCCAACTTTTTTGAGCTATGGTTGTGTTTTGTTTTGTTTTGCTTTATTTTGCATTGCTTTGAGACAGGATTTGGCTGTATAGCTCAGGCTGGTGTTCAACTCACAATATAGTCCAAACTAATCTCAAGCTCACGCTAATCCTCCTGCCTCAGTCTTCCAAGTGCTGGGATTACAGGTGTGTACCACCATGCCCAGTACAGGTATGCTTGTTTTGGCACCTTGGGTTTTATACTCTTTTTTTTTTTTTTTTTTTTTTTTTTTGGTACACAATTGTCTGCTTGGTGACACAGAGCAGTAGTTAAGGTGATCAAAATAATGGAGTGAAAAGAGGCCTGTTATTTCAATCACAGAGGTATGTCTTTAAGCTTTGGTTTCATTTATTTAGAATTGGGCTTAAATTACTGTGGATTGCAGATGAAATTTATCATAAAAGTGCAGTGTAGCCCAATCATATTTATTCATCAAAATAACTAACAGTAAAGTTCAGTACAGCAGTATCAGGACAATGTAATTCTGGCCCATGAAAATTCCAAGTAGCCCATCCACTTATGAGTAGGTTTGTAACAAGGAAGAATGAAAATGAATGCTAAATAAAAAAAATTTGGTAAGTACTGCAGAATACTTTCAATTTCAAGCTTTCAGAGCATTCCTATGCACATAAATGAATCAAGAGCCAGTTGAATAGTTAAGAAAATGCTTTTCACAGAGCTGTTTAAAATTTAACAAGTGTCAAAGAAATTGTACCAAAGACTGAAGTGCATTTCTGGGGTGTTTTATGTTCAGTGTTATTGTCTGATGCAGGACAGAATGTGAGACTGAGTACCTTCATCAAGGGAATGCTGAAATTCCAACTGTGGGTTAGATTTCATCATGTTCCAGGAATATCTTGGATCATTAAATTAATCATTATGAAAGAATGCACCAAAATTTCTATAGATTTGATTCCCAGATGCATAATGAAAACCCTGCTGTAATGAATTTGTATTGTGATTTTATTAGGTATACTGACTACCTATTGCTATGTCATGTTTATTTGTAGAAGCCAAAGGAATTGTGGGTGTTAGGCTACATTCCTTCGTAATTTGAACCTCTTTCTGCTGGAGTGATCTCTGACCACTTTAAGGCTTTGGTATCCCTTTAAAAATAAAAGGCCTTATCTCTTCAGATCTCTCCCTGAATTCCATTTGCCTCTGAATTCCAACCAAAGGCAATGGAATAATTCAATTCTCTTTGAAATTTTTGATGCAATCTAATGTTGACGTGGATCTCAACAGTAGTCTGTATTAAAAGCATGCTTTCTTGCTGGAGTATCACTCAAATTGTTTTTTAGTATGGGATCCAAAGCTGTTTAGAACAAGATTTTTCTCCAGTCTCTTACACTGTCACTGCTTGGATGAATTCACTTCAGTGAGTGGATAAACATCTTAATGTATGAAACTTGGTTCATCTGTTTTATAAAGTTAGGAAATGTAAAGGTGTGCAGAGAAAAGTGCTAACATTGATTCTTGACTTGGTAAAAAGAAGAACATGATCAGAAACAAAGGTGTTGTTGGAGAGATGAACTAAGTTTCTAAGAACTGACCTCTACTCTGGAGACTGGCTTGCCTGCAGGACTTTGATTCTTAAAGAGGGAGGGATGAGTTTACAATTCCCAGCATGTTTCTTGGTGCATGAGCGGTCTTTTTTTCCTCCTCCAACCCCTTAAGGTTATCCTTCAATGGCTTTCTATTACACTAATTCTCTGAAACACTTCTAAGGGCACTCACTCTATTCTTTTGTCTTGTTCTCAAATTGTTCACGTGTTATCCTGGCTCCACAACCAGCTGGAAAGATCCTAGAGATCAAGGGCCATGTTTTATTCTGAGTTTGTGGTGCTGATAGCATTTAATTATGTGTGACATTCACAGGACACTGTCCTCTATCCTTGTAAAATTTTTGAGTCAGTGGTCTAGGGCATTGTGACCAGGACAAAATCCACATTAGGTTGTCCTTGCTGTCATCACCCTGCCTCTCATTCACTTGCCTAAGCACTCTGTTGGCCCCACAACCACTTAGGTTTTCTGCAAATAGCATTTTCAGTTTTGGAAAACTGTTACCTTTTGCTTACCTACGGCACTTAGCTTCCTCTTGAACGCCAAATTTAGGTGTATAGCACTGAATGAATTTTTATCAATAATTAAGAGGTTAATAATTAACAGACACATATGAGCAAGTTAATAATTAACAAATATAATAGATTATCCTGGTGTGGTTGCCTGTCTTAACACAGGACTTAGTAACAAGCAGTGCTTCCAGTTCTCATTGTACCAGTGCAGTTTATGCTGAGCGACGCAACATCGTTCTGTGTGTTAGAGCTCATTCTCACAAAGCCTGAGCTATTTCTTCAGTTTTTCATTCTATTTTTCTTAAAAGTGTGTATTAACCCTGTTTTTAAAATCAGTAGGTAGTTATGGTAAAGACTTAGATACAAGAAGACAAGAAAATCTAATCAACCTGTAATCTAATCACTTAGATAAAAATATCTCAGAGGCATTTATTATTTATTTATTTATGTATTTATGTATATATGTATGTATGTATGTATGTATGTATGTATTTATTTATTTATTTATTTATTTATTTATTTATTTATTTATGTGGTATAGGATCTTGCTACGGAGCTCAGACTTGTGGTGATCTTCCTTTCTCAGCCTCCTCAGCACTGGTTTTGGTGTCCTGCAAGGCGTGTGGTACCTGGGATCAAATCCCGTCCTTGTGCTTGCCAGGCAGGTGCTTAGACTATCAAGCTATCTACTCAGCTCCACCTTTCACCTATTTTAAAAAAAATCTTCTTGACACTTAATCCAAAAGCTTAGAAATACAAGATGTGTTTCTCTCCCCCCCCCCCCCCCCCGTCCTTTTGAGACAAGTACAGGGTGGCTTTGAGCTTACTTTGGAGCCCAGGCTGTTCTCAAACTCACAGTTCTTTTGCCTCAGCCTCCCTATGCTGGGATTACAGGTATGCACCACCACTCCTGGCTTTCATTTTCTTAAATCTGAGAGGCATTAAGTTTCTTCTTCCAGAGTATGTTGAATTCACACTAATGTTTATTAATATAGTCCATGTGCTGCCTAAGCGAGCACTGATGTGCACTAAAATTGACTGCAAATTCTAAATTAATCCGTGAAAAACAATCATTTTTATTTTTATTGTTTTTACTTTTTATTTTTATTAGTACAAGTTTGAAGTACATAATTACTGCATTCATTATGAGAAGTTGGTGCGTGTGCATGTAACACCTTAATTTTTAAAAACTTCTTCCCCTCCCCTTCTTTCCCCCTCTCACCATCTCTTTATCTTCCTCTCATTCATGAGACCTGTTTGCTATATCTGTTCTTTTGTGCCTTCATTTATTTATTTATTTATTTGTCTTTTTCTTTTTGTCTTTTTTGAGACAGGGTCTCGCTATGCAGTTCAGGCTGGCTTTAAGCTCACTTTGTAGCTTAGGCTGGTCTCGAACTCACAACAATCCTCCTGCCTCAGCCTCCCGAGTGCTGGGATTACAGGCATGCGCCACCATGCCCGGCTTTGTGCCTTCATTTATTTATATATTGGGTTTCTCATCTAAGATAAACCATAGAACATTTAAGCTTGTATGCCTGATCTAGTTTACTTAACACTATGGTCTCAAAGTGCATCTGGTTTCCTACACATGACTCAAATTTATCCTTTCAAAGCAGAATAATACTCAATTGTATATAAACATCATATTTCCTTTATCCATTCACCTACTGATGGCCTTGTAGGACACTTCTGAGATTTAGCTACTAGAAGTTGTGCTGCTTTAGATGTAGGTATGCCTGTGTCATTGTAATAAGATGTACTGAACTCTTTTGGGATGATATACACAAGAAGAATAGCAGGGCCAAATGGAGTTTCTAGATTTAGCCTTTTGAGAAATTCCCATAGTAGTACTAGTTTCCATAGTGGTTGTCCTAGTTTACATTCCTATAAACAATGTAGAAGGGTTCTTTTCCCACTATAGCTGGCCACCATTTGCTATTATTTGTTTTCTCTATGGCAACTGTTCTTTCTGGAGAAAGATAGAACTCTGTGTTGTTTTAAATCATTCTTCTATAATGGTTAGAGATGTTGAATGTTTTCTGTATATTTCTTGAGTATCTGTACTTCTGAGAAGAGTCTATCTCACTTGAGCATTTTTGATTGGGTCTTTTATTCTGGGGGAGCCTAGTCTTTCTTAGTTCTTTATATATTCTAGATACTAGTCCACTGTTTGAGGAGTGGCAGTAAATATTTTTCCCATTATGCTCACCTTTTTGTTCATTCACTTTGCTACGCAGAAGCTTTTAAATTTGATATAATTCCATTTATTGATTCTTGATGTCACATTTTGCACCTTGAGATTTCACTCAGAGTCCTTGAGTATGCCTGTGTCTTCAGGAGTTTACATTAAGTGGGAATGTTTATAGACATTTTGTTGCCTCATTTTCTCACATTTCTGTCATGAGTGTGTGTGTGTGTGTGTGTGTGTGCATGGGCATGCACACATGCTGAGGGTTCTGGGTCAATTGTTGTGGACTTTGCTGCTCGTGTGGTAATTGCTCCAGTAAGTGTCCGTTTTCCAGTCACGAGCTCTAAGTGTGGGAAATGGTAGACCACTCTTTTCTTAATTTGGGGGGGGCAGAGTGAGGTGTGAATGGCTCAGCACCTCATTCTCTGGAAATAATTTTTAGTATTGTTGAAGAGACAATGACAAACTAAACATTGGTATGTAGTAACAACCATTTAGTAGCAATAACTATGCTGTCCAGAAATTGCAACAAAAACAGTAACAATAGTAGAATAAAAAACTAACTGGAGATTGATATACCATAAGAATGAATGGCTCTCTACCACCTTACCAGTTTTAACAATGGAAGAGTTCTGTAATTAGAGTATAGATACAAAGCCAAATAAAACACTGATACACAGTAAATATCTGCTAAATGTATCACTAGACTGCCATTAACAATAGAAAGAATTTAATAGTAATAGCATAAAATCCGCTAATTACCTGAAGATTAATAAAATTTACTAGTAATAGTAGTAAAGATAGAGGGTGGAAAGGGAAATGAAAGTAAAATGGAAAAGACAAGGACTTCGGGTGCTGGCCCCGCCCCTGGGATGAACTGAGAAGGCAATTGAGACTGGGCGTGATGGAGCCCCCTGTAATCCCAGCTTTTAGGAGGCTGTAAACAGACCTTTCCCTAAAATACAAAAAAAGAAAGGTGAGGGAAAAAAATTGAGACAAAAGTTCTTATGAAGGATTAAAGGGAAATTAATAAAATTAGAAAAAGTGACAGAAAAGAACAAATAAGAATAAGAAGCAAAAAGGGACTGGGGAGATAGCTCAGTGGAATAAATGCTTCCCTGGCAAGCATAAGGGCCTGAGTTCAATCCCCGGTTCTGCCAAAAAAAAAAAAAAAAAAAGAAGCAAAAAGGAAGAATAAAATAAAGAAAAGAGAAAAAAAGGTTTTTATTTTCCCTAAAAACAACGGGGAGTGCAGTCTGTTGATTTTCCGGAGCTGCTGATGCTCTCAGGGCTTAGCCTGTGTTTGGAGGGACAGGGTCTCCTCTCCTTGAGCTGCAGGTAACTTTGTAAACTGCTGTTATTTTGTGTATTTTTTTTTTTTTATTTTTTTATTTTTTGTCTTTTTGAGACAGGGTCTCACTATGCAATTCAGGCTGGCCTTAAGCTCACTTTGTAGCTCAGGCTGGTCTCGAACTCACAACAATCCTGCTGCCTCAGCCTCCCGAGTGCTGGGATTACAGGCCTGCGCCACCACGCCCGGCTCTTGTGTATTTTTAATAATACTTGGTCTGTTGCCTGAAAATATGGCATATAAAGCTTGCTGAAGTTTTCTTTTTCATTTTTTTAAAAATGTATTTAGCCCTGGGTCTACAGGGTCTCACTGCACAGATCAGACTCGTAGTGATCCTCCTGTCGTCAGTCTTCCAAGTGCTGGGATTACAGGCACACCAGGTCTCAGTGCAGCTCGCGGGGCAGGGCCAGCATGGCAGGGCAGGGATGGAATCCAGTCCCTGTGTCTGCCTAAGCAGGTGCTTTAATCTGCTGAGCTATCTGGCCAGCCCTTGAGTTGCTGAAATTTTACCATTTTCTAAGGTTTTTTTCACATGTTTAACATTTTCTAATTGCAATTGTGTAAAGTATATTTTTATCTTCACATTTCCTTTATATTTTTAGCAGTATTTCAGAGAATTGTTGGTCTTTTTGTATTTTGATCTCATTTTTTTTGTGTGTGTGGTGCCAGGGATTAAATTCAGGACCTTGCATTTGCCAGGCAAGCACTTATCTTACTGAGCTATCTCCTCAGCCTGATTTCAAGCATAATAATAAACTTCCTTATTATATTCACTTTTTGGTTAATTCCTTTGATTTTTTTTGAGACATGGTCTCCCTGTGTGATTCAGGCTGGCCTTGAACACACTTTGTAGCCCAAGCTGGGCTCAAACTCTCAAGGATCCTTCTGCCTCAGCCTCCTGAGTGCTGGGATTACAGTGTGTACCACTACACCTGTCTGAATTTTTAGGGAGACTATTGCATTACTTGCAGTTACTAATAGCTAATTCTTTTCATGTCTCCTAGAACAAGATTAACAATGCCAACATGCCTTTTCTTAACAGGCATGGTGATGCACACTGTAATCCCAGCAGTGGGGAGGCTGAGACAGGAGGATCACTACGAGTCCAAGGTGCATAGTGAGACCCTGTACCAAATACATAAGGAAAACAAAACAAAATAACAACAAAACAACAACAAAACTGGCTGAGAGTGGTTAAGCAGGTTTCCCTCACATGCTGCCTAGGAAATAATAAAGCTTGACCCCAGCTAGCCTGGTACCAGAGCTGTGTTTCCTCCCAAAGACAGCCATGGTGTTTTATAAATCATGATATTTTATTAATCAAACTCCTTGAAATGGAATTTTAACCCAGTTTTATAACTATACCAATAGGGTGGGGTAAGATTTGCACACATATTTCTGAATTACACGACATTTTTATGCTTATTTGTGCTTTTTAATATTGAATTTTTGATTCTTCTGTGCAAAATGATCCTATAACAATTTTATTTAAAAACATATAATGTTGTTTAACCAACAGCTCTCATTTTCTGTTGAATCTCTACTTTGCAGAATTCTTTATTTTCATTAACACCAAAATATTTTTTAGGGCATAGTGATGCTGGATGAGCCGCGCGAACTCTGACTAGTCAATGCATAGTCTCTCTCCGGCTAACTGGCTGACTTCCGGGTACTCTGCTGAGCATGGGTCAGTGCCGGCCCTGGAAGGGTGGGGGTGGGGCTGCGGCCCAGCTTTTCCTCTGTTGCATGTGTGGCCGCTGGAAGATGAGAGAAATGATCTCATATGGGATTTTTTTTTTTTTTTTTTTTGGTCACAGAATCTTGCTATGCAATTAAAGCTGACCTTAAATTCACTCCTGGATGGTGGGATTATAGGCGTGAGCCACCTCACCTGGCAATGATCTCATATATGGAAGGAGGATGCTAAATTGAATAAGATAGGATTAAGTTTTCTCCAGAGCCTAGAAATTTATTATCTACCTGGTTAAGATATTAACATAATTCAGAAGTTTCAAAGCATTTTTTGGTGTACATGAAGATTATTAATTTTTTTGACATTTTAAATATCTCAACATCTTGTGTAATCAATTATAAAACTACACCATTTGAAAATTTTGAAAACTGCCAATTTACTTTCTACATTAAACATCTTCAATTTTGAATGATAGAATTATTCTTCTAATGTTCTTTTAGAAAATAAGTTTAATTGCCTCTTCTAGATACACTTTAACTGCAATCAGTTGTTCCTTCTCTCTAACTCATATGCCCCCAAACAAAATAATAACAAAATAATAGCAGCCTCCAAGTTTCATTATAAAAATACTGCCTCAGAAAGATTATATGTCAGGTTGTCAAATGCTCATTTCCACAGTTGAAGTGAACTGACAAAATGCAATTTTCCCATAAATTTACCTGCTCCCTATTTAGTTTGTAGATACTTCTCGGTGTTGATGTTTTTCAAGACTATCACTGTAATCCGATGTGTTTAACTTCTCTGGGATGATGGTTCAAAAGGGAATAGCTGGGTTAAGTAGAATTTCTAGTTTTAGTTCCTTGAGGAACCTCATAATGACTTCCACAGCGGATATAGTAGTCTACATTCCTTACAGGAGAGAACTGTTCTACCAGAAAGAAAGATAAGCTCAAGTCATTTACAGGAAAATGTAAACACTTTATGACCATAATGTTAAGTGAAATAAATCAAGAGCTAAACTTAAATGTCTCATGGTTTCTCTTATATAAAAACCCAAGTTATGAAAAAAGAGCAGACAAAAGATAGACAATAGAAGGTAGAGAGGTAAGTTTTACGTGGACAAGGCATCAAGGGGATAGGGGAGGGGGCAGAAGGAGGGAGAAGGGAATGAACAGGGAATCAAGATGTATCATGTTCATATATCAACTTCTCAAAGGAATATAAATATTATGCACTGCAAACATGCATTAATTTTTTTTAAAGTTCATATGCTTGTTACTGAAAAAAAACTTTTTCCTCATACTTATTTGTATCTCCCAATTGTGTGTACCTTTCATGTTTTAATTGTAGGTTAGTTTGGGCTATCTGCATAAAGATGATTTAGATGGGAAACCAAATTTCATTACTTTTATTACAAGGATAGGCCTGGTAACAGATGCAACAAATTTCAACTCTCATTTCCACTGGGATCACAGATGGTTTGGTGTGGAACACATCTGCAGCACAGGCCAGAGGACAAAAATTGGCCTCCTTTAGAACCAGAGCAAAAGATATGCAGGAAGATCTAAGGACAGAGTGAGGAATTGCACATGTGTGCACAGGCCACAGGAAGTTGGCTGTCACATATTCAGGCTCCATGGATGGAGGGGAGCAAGGTAGGCTGGGTACTGTGTGATACGGGATTTTCCTATTCCTCTTCATAGAATCGAGAATGAAGGATAGATATGATAAACTGTGTGCACTTACAAGAGTAGAAAGACTTCTGGAAGAGGAAAATAATTAGGAAGTAGGAATATGATCACCATAAGTTTCCCTCCTTTTGCACTGTTTCTGAAGAGATTTAGATGCCAAAAGATAGATGAAACAGCAAGGCAAATAGAATACATATGGAAATCACGAAAAGCAAAGGAGCAAAACTAACAAAAGAAATCATGGGGCATATAAATGATTAAATGAGAACCTTAGCATTGAGAGATAGGCATGTTGTTAGGGTGTAAGTCTAAAATGTCCCTCAGAAGTCTTGTGTTCACAGGTATGGTTTCTCTGGAAGGTGATGGGATCTGGGATACTTCACTCTAGAGCGGATTAATCCATTGCTAAGTTCGGCAACTGAATATGTTGCTAGGAAGCCTGCTTGGGGCAGGTCCCTAGCAGCATAACCTGGAAAGCTGTATTCTTCCCTGCTCCTCCTTTCTCCTTTTGCTTCCTGGTAGCCATGAACTAAACAGCTTCCCTGCACCCAGGCCTCTCACTGTACTATTTCTGCTTTGAAGTGGGCCATCCATGGACTGAACCTGCCAAGAAACCTGCCAAGACTCTGAGCCCAAACACACCTCCCCTCCTTTATGTTGTGTGTGCCCCGGGTATTTTGTGCTACTAACAGGAAGGGCTTAATATGAGATTATTGATTTATTAATCTAACAAATATTACTGAGCATCTAATAGCAACATTGACAGCTGCCAAGAGACAGTGGAGGAAACTTAGACATAGTCCTAAGCTTTCCAGAACTTAGTTTTGTTAGACAGGCTTTACGTGCAATGAAACTAGTATATGTGGCAAATAGAAATATATGATTGAAACCACTCTTTCTTTTTATCATTTTCAACATTAGTAGTTGTGCTCTTCACTATCATAAGCTACACATGCCAGTGTAGTAATAGCATCTTACATAAACTGAGTTGTTTAATCACTACACATCCAAGAGGGAAGTAATTTATCTATGATTAAACAGCTTCTAAACTGAATGGATGAGGACGGCATCTTGGTCATGTAGGTCTATGATTTCTTCTCTTAGTGATGACCATAGTGCAATAGTAAATTTTTTCTTCCAAACCTACTGTAAAACTTTAGCTTGAGCCTCAGTGTTACTAGTTTCCCTCTTATTGAGTCATAATGTCTTTATGTCATTTATAATTTCTGGGAGTGGTCTACATATGGTAGGTTTCTGGGATATATCATTGATAACTGGGATCACTTGACAGGCAAAGAGTCTTAACTTGTTACATATATGATGCTGACAAATTTTTTAAAATACAATTTTAATTCTTTTCAACTATCAGGTGATCCTAGTTAATAGACTTCTGAGTAAGGCTAATCCCTGGGGAACAAGGAGGACCCAAGACTGTCTCAGCTTACCCACAGACAAGGAAGCCTTTCTCATTGAAGGCAGAGTGACCCCTCAAGGTGACTGGCAGGACACCAGGACCAAAAGTTTCACAGGTGGAGCTTCTAGTTTTTCTTCCATAGTGCAATTCTCTCTCCAGTTTTTTCTACATAGAATGCCTTCTTCTTTCACTCTACTTCCATTACTTCATGACATCACTGTGTAATTGTGAATATAATTGCTCTGTGATTGCTGACATGGTTTCAAGCTCCAGATTTATATTACTAGTGAGATATTATCTTACAGGACCCAGGTTAGGGCATCTGGTTTAGGGCATGTGTTTGCTGGTGGGGTTTCCATGAGCTAGGATGGTCAGTCATAAGGAGCCAGTTGTCTTAACTCAGGAATTGTCCCCTGTCTACTAATTTGTGGTCCGGTTGGGATGTGTCTGGACTCTTCTTCAGGAAATTATACGTGTCAGGTATTCTGAACATCTAGGAAGGGTGTGATGAAACATTTATTTGCATAGCACTTCCGGTATAAACATATTATTGGGAGGAACCTGCTTCAGCACCCGGCCCCCTCATGATGTTTACCCTGGTCAACTCCACACTCATGGATTCCATACCTTGGCTGCAACCACCAGGAATTCCAAGCCAGTTGTTTTGTTTCCACTTGGAGCTGGGAAACAGGAGGATAGACCAACAGAACCACTTAATTGTGGCAGAGGTCAGTGCCCCAGGAAGGAAGGTCAATTCTGGAGAGTTGCTGGAGAGTTGGTAGCTGCAGAGAGAAATTAGACCAGGCAGGCACCATAACCCCAGAACCCCCCAAAGCCTGTGGCATTTGTGAACTACAAAAGCAGTGTGAAGTTTTATTGAGAGTGTGACCTTCACGGCAGACTAGAGTTGGCGAAGCAGCCTAGTCAGCACCTGCCATACTGCCAGAGAGTTTAATCAGGTTCCATTTGGGGAAGAGATTATCTAAGTCTGAGCTACTGAAAAAGTAGAGAACAATTTCACTTCAGGGTTTTCAGTGTTACCCTCCCAAAGTGACTGGGTGAGCAACAGCCACAAGGGACACCTACAGAGAGGATGTGGGCTAGACATAGAACTCCTGAAGAGTTTAAGCTCAGGCCAAGAAGGATATGGGCCCCAAATTCTGTGGTGAGAAACCAGGCCTGGTATGTGTGGTTTTCAGAAGCAGCTGGGTCTGTAATTGCTGTCATCATTCCAACAATCTGTTTGAAGTGGTGACCTGCTGCCTGTGTCCAGGAGAAATTGATAGTCAGATTGCTTTCCCCATCTACCAAGTGAATAAGGACACACCTTGGCTTAGATGGTTACTAAAGTCTGGGATATACACACAGAGGAGCCTCTGGAGCAGGGGGACGCAGCTCACAAACTCACAGGTCATAAATCAAGGTGGAAAAAGTGTGACAAACTGGATCTAGATACTGCACATACTGGAAAGAGTGTCATACTCAGAAAGAGAGGAATTTTTAAATTGTGTTTAAATTGGACAGGGTGGAGGGGAGAGGTTGGGATTTTTCTTTCGTTTCTTCTTTTTCTCTCTGTGCTTATTTATTTATTATTTTTTAATGTATTTAGTTGTTGCAGCTCAGACTCATGGTGATCCTCTGATTTCAGCTTCCCCAGCTCTGGGATTATAGGCATGCACCACCACGGCCAGACTGGCCGGCTCAGCCCACCCTGGGGGCAGGGCTGGAGCAGCATGTGGTGCAGGGGATAGAACCTCAGATCCCTGCACTTGCCTAGGCTTACCTAAGCAGGTGCATTAGTCTGTTGAGCTATCTTTCTGGCCCTCTCCATGCTTTATAAAAAATAATTATTTTATTAGTTTATCTGATACAGGGTCTCATTACACAGCACTGGGATTACCAGTATGCTCCACCACTCCCTGTTTCAATGGAGTGCAAAGCACATCCAGGGTGGGGCCAGCACTACATGTGGTACCAGGGATAGAACCCGAGTCCTTGCACTTTGCCAGGTAGGTGCCTAGATGACCAGGCTATTTTCCCAGCCCTCTCTGTGGTTTTTTATTTATTTATTTATTTATTTATTTTCATTTTATTAAAATACAAATGTCAACCAGACAGTTTCAAAACACCTTAACCATACAGAGTCAATGAATTAATACATTGCAAACTGTTTTCATAACGTTTTGGTATTGTACAAGGTGCATACATGATATTATATTTACAGGTTTTTTTATAGCTGAATTATATCAAAAATTCAATAATTATTTACCTAGTGGATGACCATAGCACTAAAAGCCGACATAATATCCT